>JARHVA010000109.1:7872500-8074475 GCA_037957365.1 Torreya grandis
TAATGGATAATGGTGAATAGGTAGAATGTAGTGACAATGATGAACACTTGGATTTGAAGGGTTTATTTGAACCTAAGTGAGAGATAGAGGAACTAAAACATAAAATTTTAGACCAAACTAAAGATGCATAGCTACTAAATTTAAATAATCAAGAGCATGAAGGGTAAAGGAAATTATGGTACTGTATTCCAAGTGGGTCCAATAAGATATATCAAAAATTGTTACAAAATTGGTAGGGAAGTCTACACCAAAGCTTGCAACTTTTGGTGACTATTGGACACAATAAGAGATAACAAAAGGTCTTGAATTGTAGTGATATTATAAATATGTGTTCCCAACAAATTTTTTAGAAGTTAAGGGTGTAGACTATTGGGAAAGATGCACATAGAAATCAAAATCTGTGCACTACCTATCAAGAAGTGTTGATACACACTAAATCCCAATATGAAGCTTAAAGTTAAGGGTAAATTTGACCAGACACATGATGTAGGGATTATACATCTAATAAAAAATCATATTAGGTAAGTCTAATGATAGTTCAACCCAAAAAGGTAGGGGAGATAAGAGTCTATGAGGACTGAGGGCATTGAATGATACATGCGTTATTGACCAATTTTGAATTCCATTCATAGACAAAATTCTTAAGTCAGTCACAAGACACAAAGTCTATTCCTTCACAAATGGATTTAGTGGCTACCACTAGATACCAATCACAACCAAAGATCAAGATAAAACCACCTTCAAAATGGAATGGGGCTCATTTTCATATAAGGTAATGCCCTTTGGTTTGAAGAATGCTTTTGTTGTTTTCTCTAGGGCTATGGTCACTACGTTTAAAGATTTAATCCAAGATTTTATGGAAGTATATCTTGATGGTTGGGTTGTATTTTATTTATTTTAAGAACACTTATCCAAGCTACCAATAATGTTACAATGACATCGAGATTTACATATCACTTTGAATTTGATTTTTTTATTATTTACACTTTTTTGTGTTCTCTTGGGTCACATAGTATGTAATAATGGTATTTTGGCTGACCAAGCCAAAATCATAATCATTGTGAGTATGCCACCTATTATAGTCTCTAATAAAGTATGATAGTTCCTAAGACACATAAGATATTTTCCATAAGTTCATAAAGGGGTACACAACTATATCCATTCCAATGGAGAGACAATTGCGTAAAGATACAAAGTTTGAATGGACTACTGAGTGTAAGGTGTATTTTATGGATTTAAATTAGAGGTTTTTAAGAAACCTTATAGTAGTGTTGATTGATTAGATTAATCCATTTCATTTCATGTATTTTCTTTGAAAATCACAATATAAGTTATATTAGCTCAGCTAGGAGATGGAGGCTTGGATCACCCCATTCAATTTGCAAGTAGAAAACTATCAGCAATAGAGAAAAAACACACTACTACAGAGTGAGAAGACCTAGATATGATGTTTTCACTAAATAAATTTAGGAATTACCTCTTAGTAACACCATTTGAATTATTTACAAACCACTAAGCTTTGAGATATCTAGTGAATAAGCCCATGCTAGGTGGAAGGATATCTAGGTGGCTAATGTTATTCAAATAATTCTAGTTTAAGATCAATGTTAAATCAAGAAGAGAAAATGTGGGACCATATAATATTATAAGAATGAGGTATGGTGAAGATCAAAAAATATTTCAAGATGAGTCACCAAATGGACACTTATTTAGAGTCTCTGTGATCCTAGAGAATATGGAAGACATACCATTTTCCTAGAACACAGAGTTTTTCCTATGCACTATGTTGAGAAAGATAAAAAGTACCTTATCACATGAGCCAAAAAATTAAATATTATCAATGGGATTATAGACAACATGGGTAATGATGATGTTCTACCAAGAGTAGCCTATGATCATGAGAGACCAAAATTATTGGAAGAATCACATTAGGGAATCATAAGCAGACACTTAACAGGGGAATATGCTACTACAAAGATATTAAAGAGTGGAATTTGGTGGCATACATTATTTTAGGATGTGCATAAATTTATGAAATAACGTGATCTTTTTCAGTGATCAGGGAGGCCTAACCACCGATATGAAATTCCTCTCAACCCAATGCTTGCAGTCCAAACATTTAAATAATGGGGAATTGATTTTATTGGGCCTATAAATCTGCCTAAAAATCACAAACATGGCAAGTATATTATTATTTTGATGAAATACTTAAAAAAATAGGTAAACACTATTGTAACACCAATTTGCACTACTAGAGACATAACCAAATTTTCGTATGAAAACATCATAACTAGGTTTGGATGCCCTATGAATTTGGTTAGTGATAGAGGAACATAATTATTTGATAATAATATCAAGACTATGATTGAAGAATTCATGATATCACACCATAAGATCATAAAATATCATCCTTAAGATAATGGGTAGGCATAAGCATCCAAAATAATCCTTGAAAAGATGTTTGCAAAAATATTGAATGTGTAGAGAGATGATTTAGAGCACTGAATTCCTGTAATCTTATGGAGACACATGACTAATTATAAATGTGTGATAGGGTTCACTCCTTTCCATATGGAATATGCAATAGAAGAAGTTATGCATACAAAATATATAGTTCCTAGTCTACAAATCGCATTGATAATACAACTTGGAGAGTAGGATTCTCTTCAGGTAATGTTGTAATAATTAAATCACATAGAGGAAACTAGGCAAAGAGTGAGTTGTACACATGAAATAAATAAGTAGAGTTAAAATTATCACATGATATCAATCTATGATGTAAAGAGTTTTATCTAGAGTAGATGATATTATTGTATCATAGTATATTTCATGCACATCTCGGTAAACTTCACATTCAATGTAAAGGGCCATATATCATCCACAAAGTATCAAAATAAGGAACAATAGTGCTAAAGGACCTTCAAAGAAACATCCTTATAGGGCATGTAAATGGATGAAAGATTAATCCTTATCGCAAATGATTTTTATCAATCTCAGGCATAAATTAGAGAGGGTGTTGAGTAGAACCATGTAGTTAGATTTTTTTTAATTTTTTTATAATTTTATTTATTATGTTTTCATAGGGTTATAGTGTATATGTGTATAATGTGATATATATATTTCATAAAATTAGAACATAGTATAAAAATTCAATGTCATAGATTATGGAAGGAAAGCAATAAAGAAATGAAAAAGTAAAATGAAGAGGGGTCAACATGGGGTCAATAAATTAAGTCTGAGAACAAAGCACTAGCAAAAAGTTACGAATAACATGTAACAAACAATCACTCAAAAAGAATTTAATGATAAAGCACTTCAAGGATTACATCTTTCCCAAAGTAGATTGGTGTGTTAGACTCAAGTAATGTACAATAATATAAAATATGGTGCATCACATCAAAGTGTTTCAAAAGATAAAATAGAATTTGTCTAGTGAAATGCCAAGGTCACATCATAATAATTGATAGAAATTAAGCCAAGAGCATAATGACACAAAAAAAACTCAAAAAAATCAATGTGAAGTGTCAGATGATTGTAATGAATGAAATATTTAAAATTTAGGGCATACAAAGTGCAACACATAAAAAATCAATTCAAACATGAGTATTATATGATTTGAGCTTTATCTAGTTACCAGAGAAAAATCATTGAAGCTTTTGCTACAACATAGTGAGAATGCATCAAATAAATCTCATCTATTTGAATGATGCAAAAAATAAGGAAATGGAAATTGGGTTTGCATTGAGATAGAGAATTTACCTAATATGAACCAATTTTATTTTTTAGAGGTAGTAGAGACAACTTCATTCTTCCCAGATCTAGGAATGAGTGTGCAACCATGAGTCCTAGCCATGCAACATCAACTACAAGTATAAGATGTTGAGCGATTAATAAAGTTCCCAACTTTTGGGAAATTAGATGAGGTGGTGATGTTGCTGCTAAGTTGGTATAATGATGGGGAAATACACTTGTCCAAGGATGTTACCATTTACATCAATGCAATAAAAATGGTGGGGGTAACATGACTTCTTGCTTAAGGCAAATCCATGCTTCCATACAAAACCAAGAACCTATCGATTCATTTTGACACAAGAGAAAAATATGCTTGAGGATATAGGGGAATCTCCCTTGATTTAATGAAGGATGATGTAATAGGAGTGTTCTATGATTACATTATAAGGAGATTATAGAATACTACCAAAATGTGTGTAAGGCAAAAAAATGGGTCATTGACATTGCGTATTGCATGATCTAACTGCAAGAAAATTTAAAATGGCCATAGTCTTTGGTGACCGAATTGGTAACCAACAAGGAAAATATTATTTCAAGCATGTCATAGAATTTTTAGTACTACTTATTTGTATTATTACTCTACTTCACTCAATGTAAGTCTCTCGACAATTTTGTTGTAATTGATGCATATTTTTGGCCTATGACCTCATAGAATCTTGTTTGCACTAGGAAAAGATAGTACAATGCACATTGTAGACACTTCAATCAATGGTGTATTAAGTACATGTGTTTACTATAGCACACTCTATGGCACCCACTGATGTTATGCAGTACCTTGAATTACATACATTGGTCACCAAAATTCATGATGGAGTGTAGGTATGACTTTATGTGCTTGCCAAAGTATCACAAATTTTATTTCAATTCTTCATCACCATGTTGGATGCACAAGCAAAATTTCTTAGGCAATAAGATTTATTAGAAATAATGGTGACATTAAGGAGTACACCAACTAGTGATGCATCTACAAGCAAAAGTAAAAGGTCAATAATAGGCACCACTATAGACATCTATGTCCCTATTAAAAATTTATGAAGGAAAAAGTAAGGTGCTAATGTAGAGGAAAACACCACCTCCACCACCAAATAAAAATACTCATCACACTAACCCTTGACTTAATGATAAATAAATCCTAAAGATTACTAAAGAGTATGATCTTGAAAAACTTGGAGTCACTGAGGAAGAAGTGTATAATTCTATGTTAGAAGGAACATGCACATAAGTCTATAATAAGGAGAAAGAAAAACAATTTTTCTTTTGGAAAATAGTGCACTCTTTCCAAACGTGCAAAAATGTTATAAAAGGCATAGTGGTCAACATTACCACACCTCATGAATTAATCATAGTCAACACTATCATAGAGGATGAATATAGAAAATATATAACAACATCCATATTCCAAGTAGCATTGGGAGCATGATCCTTAATAACAAAGCTAGCCCAACAATAATTAGGAGCATAACAAGGCACATCATAATAAAAAAGTCCTCAATAACTACTAATGCATAAAGCAAGGTCACATACAATGTCGAGGAACTATCCTCTCATTTTAGAATTCATGGGATCCTTTATCACACTAAAAATAGAGGAGGATATTGAGTACAAAGAATAACTAGCAACAAGACAATAACCTAATGTGATTACCCACATGCACAAGTGCTTGAAGAAGGTTCTGGTTCTACCTGCCATCCAAAGGCATATGTTAATAAGCATATAGTGGTTATGTCTTATCCCTCTCCCTCACCTTAAAATTCACCAATTTATTCACCCTCTTCACCCCTTCACCCCCTCCATATCTCTATTCCATAACTCATCCATAACAAGATGACATCAAAACACAATAAGAAGAAAAACAAACCAACACAAAGTAATAGAAGGCCCATAAAGAAGTCAAAAAAAGAAAGGAATGAAGAAAACAAAAAAAGAAGCTAAACATAAGGCTAAATAAGAATTAGAATAAAGGAATAAGCAAGAAGCATAGGAGAAGAAAAATAATGAAGAAGTTGTGTAAAAGAAGAAAAAGGAGGAAGAAAAAGCTATGTAGAAGGAGGCCAAAGAAGAGGAGCATAAGAAGAAACAAAAACAAGAAGAAGCTAAGATAAAGAGGAAGGATCAATAAGAGAATGAATCACAAGATGTGTATAAGAAGGTAGAGGCTGACACAACAAATAAGGAAGCTGAGGAGAAGCAAGAAGATGCCATGTGTAAGTAGGAAGAGCTAAATAATAAACTTTCCAAAGAGAAGGCTACCAAAGATGCTTCACAAAAAATAGAACAAGAAATGAAAGGATTAGAGATGTAGGTAGGGGTAATTGCCAAGGCAAATAAGAATTTGGAGTTGAATAAGTAGGTTAAAGCCATAATTGACACATAAAAGGTAAAGCCAACATAAAATATCAAAGAGTAACTGATTCCTGAAGTCCCATAGCCTTTTGACACATCTCAAGGGTCAACATCAATGCATGGAGGTGTACAAGAGGATGTGTCATAGGATAAAATAAAGATAATTAGTTAATGGTTATGGGATATCATGTCCCACCATTATGATGAAAACATTTTACACTCATAATTGCATAAATATGACATCAAACAACTTCAACCATAATTACTATGACATCACTTACTTTGGCCAAACCAAGTTAGGAGGCATCGATAGACATGACCCAACTCACATTGGCCAAGTATATTGAGGGAATTTTCATCTTATATGAGTCCATATTTCAAAAGGAAACTAAAATGGAAAAATAAATTCTTCAATTGAGGGAGGAAAACATAGACTTGCACATGTGTTTATCCAAGACTCGTGAAACCATAGATGATAGTCCAACATTTTTCACTCAAGTGTTGGGTGACTAAGTGAGGTTGAGGAGAAATATCACTGACTTACTCTATTGATTCACCAAGTATTGGGTGCCTACATAAAAAATACATAAGCTCTAAGCATAGGGTCAACACTTAAAGGCCAAAAAATAGATAATCTTCAAGATACTCAAAAATTATAACTTAGTTTTGGATATTGATGTGCAAAAAGCTACCCATATTATCAGATTATGATCAGCTAGAAATAGAATATACATGACACATTGAATGATGCATAAATTTAATTTTCTAAGGCTAAAAAATCCAAGGTATCCATGGAAAATCATTTCCCATGCCAGATTAGTTAGGCATTACGTTAAAAGAGTGTCTTCTCTCAAGGGGTAATTTCATGGATAAGATGGATACATGGAAAAATTAAATTCTCAAGAACACATTTCCTGATGTGAAAACTCAATGATCTATAGATAGGTTGGATAAAATTTTGTAAGAGATTCAATGAACACTCTTGTAGGTAGAGTAGGGCCAACATTCCAATCACATAGGACGAAGACATCAAGATGTTTATGCCATACCAAGCTCCATTGTGCACACTGATTAGCATGGTGTGTGATTTATTCATAGATTAGATAAAATTCAAGTAATACATCTCAAATTTGGATAAATTCATTTATGTGATCATTAATGAGCCTTAATTCATCCCATAAACTCAACTTTCCTAAGATATTCAAACAAGGAAAGTTGTTAATTCAACACAATAAGAAATTCAACCACAACAAACACATCTAACACTTAACTCTATCATTTTATAATCCTCTACCATAGTTTCCATAATGATAAATTCTATATCAACAACATATTTAGAAATAGCTATGGTCATATTGTCATCCTCCCAACTTCCTCCAATTCAAGCTGCGCACTCCATGCCTCCACTATCTCTCTAGGTATTACGCAACTCTCAATTTTGAAATTTTAAATAATGTATAAGTATGGAAGGCTATAATTAATAAGATTCAATCCAATATATTAAAAACCCATAAAGGGTGGTATATTGGTACAATACTTAGTTGAAAACTTGAAAGGATGGCTAAGTAGTGTATAATATGTGAAAACTGGTAAATAGAACCTGGAGTGATTAAAATCAATATTGATTTGGTCTAAAATCCCTTAGATTTTGATAGGTAATTCTATCATCTCCAACACTAGGCATAATTCTTGTGACTTTGTCTCAAGATGAGATAGTTATTTAAGTCTGAGAAAGTGTTTGTAGTTAACATAAGACTGTAAAATTGTAGAATGTAGATGTGTGATGAATAACGTTCTATGCAATGTATATCATTTTGTATGTATTCAACCTATGTATGTATGTAAAAATACCTTAGAATATGAAAATACACCTTCAAAATAATAAATGAAAGGTTAGAATATGAAGCGACAAAGCATTGTAATGTCTATAAATATTAATTAGATATAAAAGAAAAAAAAATTCTAAATGACAAGAGATTAATATAGAGATCGATTCATGGTTTATTCAAATGTCTTCTATATTTGTTCCATGCACACTTGTATTTTAATATGTTTAATAATATAATAATATTGAATGTTATATAAAACCAAGTCTGCATTTCTATAGATAATCATCAAACTTAAATATAATGAATACTCAACTTGTTTTATAATTCCATCTGAGTTATGAGCTTGTATTCTAATTCACACAAAAATAACATCATGTTTTGATGGATTTTCCAAGAACCTCTACTAATAATATCCAAAAAATAATATAAATTTATAAAATCCAAAAAATAATAAAAAAATAAAAAAAACAATAATAAAAAATCTTAAAAATCAATCAAATCAAAATAAATAGAAAGCATTTACATTTTTTTTGTGTTTGCTCATTTGTTTATATGTTTTATTGTTTGAATATGTCAATGCCAACCCTTTGTCATATGACAATAATGACATTATGGTTTTTAATATCATGGTGCATCCTATCATATGATTTATCAAAATAAGTTTGTTCAAACAATCAAAATTCATGCAAGCTTGGCATCATATTCCCAACATCGACATCCATCATCACCAAAACATTGCACCAAAAAATATTAAATGCTTAGAAAAAATTAAATTATTTCTAAAAGATCTAGAAAAAGTGGATTTGAAAGAAATTTACAACAAATAAAAAGAACAATCTTCCATATAGATCAATCTTCCACGCTGATTTTTCACTTTAAATACAAGATCTGATTTTTTTCTTTGATCACACATAAAATAATTGTTGAAAAATATAATCATCGGGTCAACTTCAGAGCCTCATATATCCTTCAATATTGATCTGAATATTTATTATGACTTCTTTTTGGAAACCTCATGAAGTCCTCTTTCCAATAGTGAATGAATTTTCTAAATCAGACACCTGAGTGAAGAGAAAACTGATTTATCTAAGAAGTAGACAAACAAAATGAAAGGTGGTAGTTGGAAAAATGGAAGTTGGAGATCGATTTGACACCATGATAGAGTTAAGAAGACTCTTAAACCAAGATCTTTTTATGAATCCATTATCATAACCATGAAATCTTTAACATTACACACAAATAATAAACCATTTATTATCCACTACCAAATAGTTTATAATAGAGATGTACAATTAGGTAGAAGATACAATAATCCTCATCATCCCATACATGTGGAACTATTTTATCCAATATATGTGGAAGTAAGGCATAAATCCATCATCCTTATAAATGTGAGATAAACATCTCTAAAGGAAATAACACCTAATTAATATAAAGAGTAAGAAAGTAATATCTTACACCAACACCCCCTTAAATGTAGCTTCATTTAGATCACCATCAAGAAGTATGTCCTCACAAAATGAAGAAGATTGTCGATTCATGTCACTAGTAAAGAGTGAATCCTCACTAGAAGGAAAATAAGAAAGTGTCAATAGTGCCTCACCCATGTCACTGTTAAGACTTAAATATTGAACAACATCAGTGTCATCATCAAAAGATAAATCCTCACTTACAAGTGAATAAGTAAATAGAACAAAAGGAGGTAGAGTAAAATAGGATGTAAAAGATCTAAAAAACTCAATATCTTTCTCAAATAAAGCTGAAATAGCATCCTAAGCTTCCTTTAGTGATGTGGCACATGTGACAGAACACTGCAAACTATTTGAAACATAGAGGCGAATCAAACAAAGAACTTCATCTTGCATGGATGCAATCTAAGCCAAATCTTCCTCATCTGTAAAGTGGGGAATGTCACCAAGCATAACACTCCACACGCCTTTCCATCATAAGTGCATCCACATTTTGATCTTCCAAATAATGTAATTAGAGCTGTTGAGAGGCTCAAATAAGTAAGAATCCATTGCCAAAAATATGGAGAAATTCAAGAAGAAGAACCCTCTCAAGAAGATAAATTTTCCCATGATAAGTCAATGTCTCTCGATGAAAATAATGAACACACAAAAAAGTGTAAGGTCTCCCAAATTTGACACTTTATAATTAGCATATTTTATAAGATAAATTAATCCAATAGATGGAGAATCAAGAAACGTACACTTAAAAAAAAAATAGTACTTGCTTTTGAGTCGAGGCTTAAAAGTTATAGTTTTTACAATTTTCACATCATTAAAATGGGTTAAATAAGTAAATATTACACAAAAAATAAATATTTTGATAAAAATTAGATTATTTCTATTAGATTTGGAAAAAATAAATTTGAAAAGAAATTGCAGCAAAGAAAAATAATAATATTTTATATAGATCAAACTTCCATGCTATTTTTTCACTTTAAATACACAATCTAATTCTTTTTCTTCATTGTGCATAAGAAAATTGTAGAAAATTAGATTCATAGGATTAACTTTAGAGCCACATATATTCTTCAATACTACTCATAATATGTATTATGACCATATTTTGGAAACCTCTCAAAATCCTCTTTCTAACGATGAAAGAATTTTCTGAATCAAAAACTTATGTGAAGAAAAAATTAATTTGCAAGAGAGTCACAATTTTATGCAAAAAATAATTTACAATTTCTCTAAAAATATGTCAATGGCCAAATAAAATTTTAAAGATCCATACAAAACACCTCCACTACACGAAGAATAAATTTTGATAAATGGACAATCTCTTGCAACAATAAACTCATAAATAGATGGTTGCAACACCTCTAGCTCTGATACCATGAAAAGTTCACAACACTCTTCAATAAAGATCTCTCCAACACACCATTACCATAGCCATGAGTGCTTCAACATACATAAAAATAATAATTCAACTCTGAAAAAAATTAATTGTTATTCATAATAAGCATATAAAAAATCATGATATAATATAATAGAGAACCCTTGTTTAAGTAGGCAAGTAGAAACAAGACTCAAGCCTAACTAATCAATGTGAGATAAATCCTCACATAGGATAAAATTTACAAAAAGATGAAAATCATAACTAGAACCTAGAAAACATAAGAAATATACTCTAATAGTAGATGTAAAGGCAAATGGATTAAAGACAACTTCTATCACAAAGTACTTAAACTTGCACAAAAAGAAATTAGTCAAAAGCATATTTCCTTTACAAAAAAACATAAGGAATGCATAAAAGTTTGAGAGTATCAAAATGAAGGCAAAGAATATGTATCACTTTCAAAATATATTTTGTGTGAAGCATTAGAATAATTATCACAAGAATACATATCAAAGTCTCTAGAATATTCATTTTTTTTAGGAATCCAAATAGTTTTACCTGTAGAAGTAGGAGATTTATTTATTTTTCAAAAATGCAGTGTTGTGTGTAAATTTATCACAAGATTTATATGAATATAATTTTCAATATTTAGATATATGTTGTCTGTGTTTTCTACAGTGCACATAAGATTTAACAATTCTAACCAAAACATGAGCATTAGAAGTAATATAATCAAAAGAAGTTGCATTATAATTCTTTTAATGAGTAAGCCAATAAGATGTCAAATTTACACGACAAGCAGTTGAATCATCAAAATTGAAACCTTTACAATTTTTATTAGATTCAAATAAATAGGGTACATAATACCATTTGCGCACTTACCAAGGCCACCACCAACATACCTCATAGATTGCATTATTTTTAAATTCAGGTTAGAACCATCATGTGACAAAGTAATATACTCTTTATAAGGTGAAAATTAAATATTACATGATTGTGTAATTTTAAAAAATGCTAATTGAACGGAAAGAGAGTCAACATGTTTGCATTTCACTTAGTTTTTCATTATTTGAATTGTGTAATAAAAAAATGGTTTGAGTTTTACATTCAAGTAACACTTTCAAATAAGAATTTCATTAAGCTTTTCAAGAAGTTGGTGTTTGAGCTGATCAATTAAAACAACATTAATCTTTTGAAACCATATTTTACAAGAAATAAATTTGAAACAGAAAACCTAAATAAATAAAACAATAATATTTATAAAAATTCTTTTAAATCATGTCATGATTAATAAATCACATAAAATGGTTAAATAATAAAATACCATAAAAAGTCTAAAAATAAAATTAAAGTCTTTCCAAAAAAAACATCACACATAATTATCTTTAAATGTGATGAAGCATTTGTCAAAAAAACCAAAAATAATGGACATTCCATGATAAAAGGATTTTTTATGAGATTAAGGATTTTAAATTGTCATGTTTTGAAATAATAATAATTAACTATACATGACCCTTTATTTTATGACACACATGAACTGTATGAAAGAGTCAAACTCAATAATTATTATTTAAGAAAGTTTAGTTTAAAAAAAGTGTAATTATAATGCTAAAATAAATAAGTTGTATGCTTGAAGTAAAACACGTATCAAAAAACATTTGTATAACAGATTTACGTAGGGAGAAACCTTCAAACTAACCATTAATTTTTTTTCAAGATAATATCAATGTCTCCACGCATGCCCAGGTATTAAAAAAATGTTTTAAAACTAGCTAAAACACATAAGCACCACTAAAGAGAATGTCATGTTATAAAACGACGTTAAGATTGAAGTAAGGTGTCAAACATGACATGGTATAAATACATTAGTAAAGAAGCAGAATAATATTCTAGAAAAATAAAGCACAATAGGAAGAGGTAAGATTTAATTTTAAAAAATCAATAACAACCCTGTAAACAATAAATCACCAAAAAATAGAAGTGAAAAGAGGAGAAAAACAAATTGAAAGCAAGTGAATTTAATGTGCTATAGATTGAGTTTTTTTTTAAGTTAGTCAAGGAGTGAAAAAAATTCACTTTGATGATAAAATCCTCTAAAAAAACTAATAGAAGGTTGGCAAACCTCCTCAGAAGCAACCTGTAACTTATGGTTAGAGGGCAGAAAACTTTAAAAAGGTTAAACTAAAAAAAGATGGATTTAAAAAAAAATTATTGTAAGGGTGGAATTACTTGCAAAAAAAATATGAGAATTCCTTAAAAAAATGTTTGCACAACTCATGAATTAATGCTATAAAATTATAGCTCTGATATCATGATATAAATCTTTCCAAAAATTGAGCTAAACATTGAATAAATAATAAAAATTAAAGAACAATATTACCTTGAAGTGAGTATAAACTAAAAATTTGAATTAAATGTGACAAGTGGGGAAAATGAACGTATCATAGAAAAACTATTCTTCTCCTAGCGTCTTCATATTATTGTAATTGGAGATTCTTGTTGGAAGCTTTCAATACTAGTTTGGGGTTTTTCTATGATACGCTCAGTTTTTCCACTTGTCACATTTACTTCAACTTTTTAGCATACTAAATCAATGTAGGTTGATCTGATCTAATCTATATATATTTTTAGAAAAATATATCGACATGGGTCAATAGAATATTATTTCTTTATGTTTTTTACCATACTATATTGATGAAGGTCAAACCGATCTAATCTCTATGTATTTTTATGAAACTATATCAACATAGATTGCTATAGTTTTATTTTGTTGTGTTTTTACAACAAGTTACATTGATACATGCCAATACAGTCTTACACTCAAATCTACATTAGTTTATTTAGTCAACCAACTATATCAACAAAATCCAATCTAATTTTTGTAATAGGTATCTTCTACCCAACTATATCAACCTAATTTGATATAGTTCTATTTATTTATTTATTTTTCTAGTAAACTTTATTAAGCAACTAGATTTAGTTATGTATTCAAAACTTTAATTATGTCAAAAATTATTTTACTCAGATAACTATATCTTCCCTATCTAATTTAGTTCTAAATTCATCTTATATCTTTGTCCAACTATATTGACCCTGACTGATATAGTTTTATTTTTGCATCTTTGTAACAAACTATATCGGCCCTATCCAATTTAGTTTATTCTTCCTATTTTTATTTATATTTACACAGATTGTATAAAACTATGTCAATATAGTTCTATGTTGTATGAACAACTACATCGACATGCACTAATATATTTTTATGTGCTTTTATTTTTTAGCATAAGCAAAGAAAATTAACATTTATTTTTAGTAATTAAACAAATATTTCTTTTTAATTTGACTATTTATTTATTTCAATTCATTGAATGTTGTAACTTAATTTTTGACATTGATTTTAATTTTTTTTCTCTTTACTTGAATTTCCTTAGAAGTTGTGTTCTGACAGTTTTTAAACTACTTAGTTATATGATGAAGGGCTTTGTGATGTTCTATTTACAATCATTTTTTATTGTTTAAATACATCATAGAATGAGGGGTTTACCCCAATACTCATAGTCATAGTATAGAGCTAAACTCAGACTTTAGTTTTCATATGTCTCACCTTATCTTAAAAATATTAGAATTAAATTCTTATTAAACCTTAGGAAGTCATCTATCTATATGATTCTATAGTACACTAGTTAGCAGTTAGCACCAAAAATTTTACTTTCAACTTATATTTTAAATCAGGTTTAGTAGGATATGGGAATAACACTTCCTCCATATTCAGTGCTCTAAAATATTAGGTCGACACTATTTAATGGATAAGAAAGTATCTTTGAAAGCCTAAAAATCAATCACATCCCTCTATTACATCTGCCTGATCTTCATTTTAGATAAATAGTTATAAAACATAATCAAATTGTCAATTTTTTTTTTGATAATATATTATGTATTATATATTGTATTAGCCAACATCAATATAGTTTTATGTTATTTGTCTTAACTACATCAGCTAACATAGATATAGTTTTCTATGTGTGAATAGACTACATTGACCATGTTTGATATAGTCTACTAAATGGTGATTCCTAATGATAAGTTGGGCACTACCAAAGAAAAACCAGTTATCCTAAACAAGTGGAACCTCACACCCCCTCCCCTCAGGACTAATATGACCAAGAGCCTCACAAAATGAGAATGCCACCTTTCAGGTTAGATGAAGTTAAACTTTGATGGTGCATCCAAGGGTAATCCTGACAAAGTTGGTGGTGATGGCATCATCAAGGACAAGTCAGGGGTTATTATCACTGCTTATGCAATTTTGATGGGAATTCAATATAATCACATAGTTGAGGATAAAGCTTCCCTATGGGGCATCTTATTGGCAATCTAACTCAACATCACCAAGTTATAAATCAAAGGGGATTAACTTAACATAAATCCCTTTCGAGCAAGGTGAACCCTTTCGACACTATTATTCAAATCATTTTTGATGCCATCAGTTTCCTTTGATCAACCAATGAGTACTTGATAACCCACATTTATTATGAGGGTAACATAGTTACCAACACACTTATAAACATGGGAGTATTCAACCAAGATTTATCCATGTGGATAGGACCCTCTAATATCCTCTTTTTGTATCTCTCCCCTCATCACTAATGATTTTCATTTTCAAACCTTTCAATCTAGCAGTAGAGACATATGTGTGGAGGGTGATCATGCCTAATAAAAACTCGAGTCACACTGTGTCATGATTATGACACTAAATTCAAATTTAGGAATAATGTATGTCATTTTAAAAAGATTTTTAGTAACTGTTAGAAATATTGTCATTGATGTCAAAGGTCTAGCATTATTGGTGATAAAGGACCCATTGCATTTAATGGTGTTTTTAATATTCATATCTTGACTAATGTGTGTTAATATTTATTTAATATTAATGAATATATTTTTGGTTGTATATAAGTCAAAAGAGGGCCCATGGAGAAGTCAAAGAGTCACGAGGTAAAAGATGAAAGAGGAATGGGACACATTTTCTCATGAAGAGTCATCTTGAAGAATTCCAAGAGTCACCATGTGAAGAGAAAAGAGGTATGGCACATTCTTCCATGAAGGGACACTTTGAAGAATACGAAAAGTCACCAAGATAAAGACAAAAGAGGAAAAGATGATTTTGCTTATAAAGGGTCACCATATGACTTTTCAAATGCAAGGATATTAAGGGTCATGCATGTTTGGTGCCATTTTCCATGAGGATTGAAGGGTCACAAAGGGTGAATGCCAAAGGTCATTTGAAAAGCTATAAATAAAGGCTTGAGAAGCCATTTGTAATATGCAAGAGTATGTATGGTTGGTATTTTTTTTAAAGATATAAAAGTAGGTGATATTGTAGAGTTCTATCATTTGTTAAGTAAGAAACATTGAGATATAGTTGTGTTTTATATGCAAGAGAGGTTGATGCTCATGTGGCTTGCTACTCATAAATCTTTGCAAGGGGTTGGTGCTCATAAATAGTTGTTGTGTTGGTGCTTGATAAAAGGGTTGGTGCTCCTGCAAGTTAGTTAGTGCCTGTGAACTTTGTATTTTGAGTTGGTGCTCATTTATATACTTGAGATTTTTCTCCATGGTTTTAACCACTTTGGATTTCTATGTAAAAATTTGGTCTCTCTCTCTCTCTCTCTCTCTTATGTGGTGCAAATTATTGTTTCAGTTTTATTATATAACTTAAATTGTAATTAAGTGGTTAAAGAAAAGAAATTAGATTAAGTAAAAAGATATATAATATATTGATTGACCTCCTCTCTCAATATATTTCATGCTTAACAATTGGTATTAGAGTAGGTTCCTTTTGAAAAAGTTTTACAGCTTGAAGGTAGATCGAGAAAGCATGATGGCTAGATCACATGAAGGATTTTATACAAATAAGGCACCTTTGTTTGATGGGATGAGTTATGTTTTTTAGAGTATAAGGATAAATATTTATTTGATGGCCCTTGGATTTGACATATGGCAAGTAGTGGTGGAGGAATATGAAGAGCCATAGACATTTGTAACTATGATAAAAAAGAAGGCAAGTGAAAATAATGCTAAAGCTTTAAATGCTATTTTATGTGAATCAAAATTTATTAAAGTTATGCAATATAAATTTGCTCATGAAACTTGGGTAAAACTTGAGAATATTTACAAAGGTGTCGGAAAGGTTTAGCAAGCTAAGCTTCAGACTTTCAGAAGATAGTTTGAGAGTTTGAAGATGGAAGAAGAAGAAAATATAGTAAGTTATTTTTTATGGGTTGATCAAATAGTTAATCAGATTTAAGGTCTTATAAAAAATTTAGAAGAATCAATTGTGATTCAAAAAGTTTTGAGATCTCCACCATTGAGATATGATGCAAAATTTTTGGCAATTGAAGAGATAAAGAATTTAGCCAAGCTAAAGATAGATGAGATTCATGGTATTCTTACGGCATATGAGATGTGGACTAAACAAGATAAAACCTCAAAGAGAGAATCTTCTTTCAAGATATCAACTAAAGAGAAGGCTAAGATTCAAGAATCAAGTGATAGTTCTAGCGATGATGAAGATGACAACGAAGCTCTTTTCATTCGCAAGCTAAAAAAGGGCACAAGTAAATATCAAGAAAAATTACCTTTTAAATATTTTAATTGTGGAAAGATTGGACATTTTGTAGCTAAATTTCCAAATAAGGGTAATGATGAAAATGAAGAAAGACAATCTACATACAAAAAGAATTTTAAAGGTAAATTCAAGAAGGGATTTGAGAAGAAGAGTATGTATTCTAAAGATCCTAACTCAGCTGAAGATAGTGGAGTTAGTGATTCAGAAGAAGAAGAGATTCTGTTCATGGACATACATGAAGATGCCTTAAAAATTAAAAGTATAGATGATCAATAAGAAGAATAGGATGAAGTCGAAGTGAATCTGGAAGGAGAAATCATTTGTGCCTTAGAAGAGTTAAAAGATTTAAAAAAAAAAATCAAATATTAAAGCTCTAGATCGAGAAAAATGAAAAGGAGCCAAAGGAAATAATTGAAGATCTATAAGCACACTTTGAAGAAGCTAAAAAGAATGAAGAAGATCTAATGACATAGTTGAAAATAGTAAGTAAAGAATGTGAAAGGTATGTTATTGAAATTACTTTTTTAAAAGCAGATCTTGAGAAAACAAATAAAGCAATCAATGATAGAACAACCAATGATTCAAAATTTGAGAATAACACTAATATGTTGAATAAGATATTATAAAATCAAAGATTAATGTCAAATAAGATAGGTATTGGATTTGAAAAAAGAGAAAGAAGAGGTCACTACTTTCATAGATAAGGAAAAAAGAAAGAGCTATGTTGAAGCTCTTATAAAAGAAGAAATAAAAAGGGAAGAATTAAGAGTATAGATGACATCTCAAACAAAGAAGGTTGAAGGGAAAAAAGCTACAAAAGGTAATCAAGTCAGAGATACATAAATAGGTCCTATTTTTATGGTTAATATTTTTATTGTAATGGATATGGTCATAAGAAAATAGAATGTCAAAAAAAGGCTAACAATTTTAGAAATAAGGAGAAGAAAATTCATACAGAGTCAAGCATAAGCCACAACTCTTTTGCTCCTCTATTAGGTTTTAATAAAGAGGTCATAATATGTTACAAGTGAATTTTTTTTGGACACATAGCTTGGTACTATAGAAGCGTGTTCGAGTCAGTTAAGAAGGGCTAGAGTTTCAAGGATCTTTTCATCAAGAAAAAAGTTTAGATATGTTCATGGCAAAAGAAAGAACCTAAAAAATCTATGTTGGTGCAAACAACTTTACATGTAAGAAATGAAGAAAATCCATGGTTCATTGATAGTGGATGTTTGAGGCACATGATAGAAGATAAGAGAAAGTTCATAATATTGAAGAAGATCAATGGTGGCATAGTGAAATTTAGAGACAATACTATTGCCAGAATTGCTAAAAAAGGTACACTAAGTTTGGATAATAGTAGAACTAAAATTGAAAATGTTTTGTATGTAGTAGGTATTAAGCATAATGTTTTGAGTGTAATTCAAATGTGTGATCAGGGGTGCACATTAAAGTTTTATACAAAAAGTTGTGAAATTAGAAAAAAAAATTCAGAATGTTGGTTGCAGATGCTCAGAGAACAAGTAATAATTTATATATGTTATCAGCCATCAAAGGTCAAAGATGTTGTTTGAGTAAAATTGAATAAATTTGGCTATGGAACAAGAGAATGGGGCACATAAATTTTTACAATATTGTCAATATCAGTAAAAAACAAACAATCAAAAATCTTCCAAAGATTAAAAAGCTATCTGACACGCTTTGTGAACCTTTTTAGCATGGGAAGCAAGCTAGAAGGTGGTTCAAAATAAAAGAGTACTTGACCACTCAGATGCTAGAGCTTGTTCACATTGATCTATGTGGACCTATGAGAACTCAAAGTAATCAAGGTGAGACATATTTCATGTTGCTTATTGATGATTTTTCACGTATGACTTGGGTAATATTTTTAAATAAAAAATCATAAGCTTTCAGATATTTTAAAGTATTAGTTGAGAATGAAAATAATATAAAGATTAAGTGTCTAATATTAGATCAAGGAGGAAAATTCATGTTAGATTAATTTATTGAGTTTTTTAAAGACTATGGAATAAAGAGACATTATTCAGTAGCCAAAACTCTAATATAAAATGGAGTGGTTGAACATAAAAATAGAATAGTTCAGGGGATGGCAAGGAAAATTCTAAATGAATCCAAGATAGTAGATAAATATTAGAGAGAGTTTATACAGTAATACATATTCAGAATAGAGAATTATTGAGAGTCGATAGTGACAAGACTCCTTATGAGCTATAAAAAGACAAACCAACAACAGTTGATTATTTTAGAGTTTTTGATAACAGATGCTTCATAATGAGAACTGATAAGAAACTTTGTAAGTTTGAATCCAGAGTAGGTGAAGGTATATTTCTTGGTTATTCTTTCAAAAGTAAAGTTTATAAATGTTATAACAAAAGAACCAAAAAAATTGTTGAAAGTGCAAGTGTCAGGATAGAAGAAGATGGAACACGAAGAATCAATGATCCTATAGACATTCTTGAAATCATTGAAGAGAAAGATTTTGAAGAATCAGATGAAGATGAGAATAAGGATAAAAAGGACACCAAAATACCATCCAAATATGTTCAGATAAATCATAATGAAAGTGACATCATTAAGAACATAAATGAAAGAATTTGCACCAAAAGAATGATGGTAATTGAATCTGAGCAATTTAATTTCTCTCTATTATCCAAAATTCAACCTAGATATTTTTCAGAAGCTAGACATGATAAGCATTGGGTTAAGGCTATGGATAAAAAATTAAATCAGATAGAAAAAAATGATACTTGGGAATTAGTGCCTAGACCAAAAGATCACAATGTGATAGGAATAAAATGGGTTTTTAGAAATAAGTTAAATGAAAATGGAGAAGTGATCAGAAATAAAGAAGGATTAGTATGTAAAGGATATGCTCAGATTGAGAGAATAGATTTTGAAGAAACTTTTACACTAGTGGCAAGGTTAGAGGCTATTAGAATGTTTCTTGCATATGCAGTGCTTAAAAATTTCAAAGTGTTTCAGATAGATGTTAAATCTACCTTTCTGAATGAGAATCTAGAAGAAGAGGTCTACATTGAGCATCTTGAGGGATTTATTCTCTCAAATATTATTAGCCATGTATGCAGATTGAAGAAAGCATTATGTAGATTGAAACAAGCTCCCAGAGCTTGGTATGCAAGACTTGATAAGTACGTATAGGATCACGGTTTCGAGAGAAGATTTATTGATAGTAATCTCTACATCAAAACAAAAGGTGAGCATCAATTGATTGTTGTGGTATATGTTGATGATATTATTTTTGGAGGAAATATTGAAAAGATGACAAAAGAATTTTCTAATAATATGCAAAAAAAATTTGAGATGTCTATGCTTGGAAAATTGTCATTTTTCTTAGGATTGTAAATATTTCAGCTAGATAAAGGAATTTTTATATCTCAAAGTAAATATGCCAAGGAAATATTGAATAAATTTGGTTTTAAGGATTGTGTACCAATTGGCACACTAATGTGTACAAGAAATAAGGTGAGCAAGGATGAAGATTCGCCTATTATAGATCAATATTTATATAGATCTATGATTGGTAGTCTTTCATATTTAACAACATCGAGGCCAGACATCATGCATGTAGTAGGTATGGTTGAAAGATATCAGTCAGCTCTAAAAGATAGTTATGTTTAATTGGTGAAGAGATTATTCAGATATATCAAGGGGACATTGGATTATAGATTATCGTATCCCATAGGCAAAGATTTCACTTTGGTTACTTATATAGATTCAGATTGGGTAGGGTGCTTGGATAAAAGAAAGAGTACAAGAGGAGAAGCTTTCTTCCTTGGTGATAGCTTAATATCATGTCTAAGTAAGAAACAAAATTTAGTATCACTTTCTACAATTGAAGTACAATATATTACAGTGGTATTGTGTTGTACTCAAGTGCTTTAGATGAAGCAAACTTTGGAAAATATCAAGGTAAAATATGATGAACCTATTTCTATTTTTTTTTATAGCACAAGTGCTATTAATATTTCAAAGAATCTAGTGATGCATTTAAGAACAAAACATATTCCCATTAGATATCACTTTTTGAGAGAGCAGATTGCAGATCAACAGGTTAAGATGGAGTATATCAATACTACAAAGTAGATTGTAGATATTTTCGTAAAGGCACTACCAAAAGACACATTTGAGTATCTATGAGAGAAGTTGGGAGTAATTTAATTTACTTCTTGCCATTGAGGTTTAGCATCAGTTGAGGGGGAGCTAAGTGTTAGCTCCAAGTAGGCCCTTTTCCATTGATGTCAAAGGGGGAGAATAACAGGTATATGTGTAGAAATAGGTACAAGTTGCTACAGTAAGGGGGAGTTACTATATCTTTTTCAAATGATAATATGTGCAAGTTTCAAGATGTGATAATTTCAATTTGAGGTTGCCATCAATGACAAAGGGGGAGATTTTTAGAAATATTGTCATTGATGTCAAAGGTCTAGCATTATTGGTGATAAAATCCCTATTGAATTTAATGGTGTTTTTAATATTCATATCTTGGCTAATGTGTGTTAATATTTATTTAATATTAATGAATATATTTTTAGTTGCATATAAGTCAAAATAGGGCCCATAGAGAAGTCAAAGAGTCACGGGGTAAAAGATGAAAGAGAAATGAGATGTATTTTCTCATGAAGAGTCATCTTGAGGAATTCCAAGAGTCACCATGTAAAGACAAAAGATGTATGGTGCATTTTTCCATGAAGGGACACTTTGAGGAATATGAAAAGTCACCAAGATAAAGACAAAAGAGGAAAAGACACTTTTGCTTATGAAGGGTTACCATATGACTTTTTAAATGTAAGGATACGAAGGGTCATGCAAGTTTGGTGCCATTTTCCATGAGGATTGAAGGGTCATAAAGGGTGACTACCAAAGGTCATTTGGAAAGCTATAAATAAAGGCTTAAGCATCTATTTTTAATATGCAAGAGTGTGCATGGTTTGTATTTGTTTTCAAATAGAGAAAAGCAAGAGATATTGTAGAGTTCTATCATTTGTTGAGTAAGCAACATTGAGAGATAGTTTTGTTTTATACAAAAGAGGGGTTGGTGCTCTTGTGGGTTGGTGCTCACAAATATTTGCAAGGGGTTGGTGCTCACAAATAGTTGTTGTGTTGGTGCTCAGGAAAGGGGTTGGTGCTCTTGCAAGTTGGTGCTTGAAAACTTACTATTTTGAGTTGGTGCTCATTCATATACTTGAGATTATTCTCCATGGTTTTTCTCACTTTAGGTTTCCATGTAAAAATATGGTGTCTCTCTCTCTTGTGTGGTACAAATTATTGTTTCAATTTTATTGAATATCTTAAATGTGTGATTAAGTGGTTAAAAAAAAGAAATCAAATTAAGTAAAAAGATATATAATATACTGATTCACCCCCCTCTCAGTATATTTCATGCTTACTAGTAACATTAGTTGGTAAAAAAATAAAAGAAGCTTGAACTTTTATTCAACTCTCTTGAACTTTCAACACTCAAGTCAAAGGAAGAACAATTTCATGGGGGAGACAAATCCATGTGAACTCATTTATTATGTGGAAGTCCAGTCAAATTGTATAGTATGGATAAAGCTAAAAAAGGGAGGACTTATTGAATGTATGCTCTAAATTTAAGGTCATGATGAACTGCTAGCAAGGGATTTCATTATGGATTGGAAACAATGTTATGTTATTTTTAGGGGTATTAGGGTGGATGTCACAGAAGAACTAGTTGGGGATGTCAATGTAATGTCTTGTGAAGGCACCAAGGACTTCAATAATAAAAGGTAAAAGTGTGAACTTATTTAGATATTTTTCGAGACAAATTTTGTGTTTCAAACTGATAAAAATGGCTTCCCTAGGGATGACCTTTCGAGGCGATTTCTAGATATATGCTTGCAAGTAATACATTATTTGACCCTAGAAGGAAAGTTTACACATATGTTCTCACATCATTTATTGCTATTAAATAATTTTAAATGTATTCATATAATCCTTTTGTATTACCTTATTATATTGTTGGAATCCTTGGTTTTATCTTTTGAGTACAAACCCTATTACGATTTAACCCAATAAGGGTTAATTTTTATACTTACCAAAGGACGGACACCTATGAGGAACATTGAGATTAATATTGGATATAATAAAAAGGGTAAGATCTTTGGGGAGGCTCATGACAACTTGGATAATGATAAGAAGGACAAATATTCTTTGTCCCCTTGCCTAGTTCATCACCCCCAAGTGGTCGACAAGAAGGAAAAAAGGAAGTCCCACGACTCTTCTCTCTTGAAGAAGAGTGCAGAAAAAAAGGTAAGAAAAATTATTGAGTTCTCTCAGGGTATTGAAAACTCTAATTTTGAAATCTATGAAATAAAAATTAAAATTGTTAGTCTGGAAGAGGGATGAAGATAGTGATGTGGCACACTTTTTTAAGGGGTTTAGGCAAAAACTAGTAAATTTTCATGAAAATTTGTAGAAAATGGGCAGATAGTTGGTCCTATTGATGAAACAATGGAAAAAATTTAATCAAGAAGTGGAAATAATGATAGAATTTATGGGCAACTTGAATATGGTAGAGGGAAGTAGACTAAGGGTGGAGGAAACCCCTAATAGGAAAGAAAGGACATCTTCACTATCAACCGGATAGTTCCAATTCTAATAAAAAAAGCAAGAGTAGAGAAGGAAAAAGGATTAGCTAAGCATAGGAGAAAATTGTAAAAAGGCCATGATAGTCAAACCAGAGGCATGACCAGCACTGCAAAGAAGAAGACCAAAGGCAACAAGAAAGTGGCTACTTCTAAAAAAATATAGCAGGTGTTTTTGTTGTTAGTCTTATTTTTTGGGTCCTATCTTTTATTGTAATTTTTCCAATGTTTAGCATCTATTAGGTTAGTGTGGCGTAGTTTTAATTTGTCTCATTTAAATAGTTTTATTGCATGTTAAACTATGGTTTTAGTCCCTATAAAACTTTATATTTACTTATTAAATAAAAAAATATAGTCTACTAATTTTACTGTTCCTCTACCTTTATTTATCAGAATGTATTGACCAAAATAAATATAGTTTCTTCATAATACCATTAAATTTTCTCCATATCTAACTGCATCAAATATGCTTGATCTAGTATTATATTAACCTTTTAGTCTATGTAACTACATCAACCATGATCGATATATTACATTTTCTTATCATTGTTTCAACTTATCACTTACTGACTACATCAATTAGGCTCGATATATTATGTGTTTTACCTTTCAACCTATGTAAATACATCAACCATGATTGATATAATACATTTTATGATTGTAACTTATCATTTACCCACTACATCTATTAGGCTCGATATAGTCTATGTTTCACATTTATTTTTGTTTAACTACATCAACCATAGTTGTTATAATACATTTTCAACTTTACTGAGTTGGTCGATATAATTTTTACTTCAACTCTCCATCATGCAATATATATTTGATGATTATGAACAAATAACACAACACGATATGATGGATTTTAATAACTCCCATAAAGCTCCCAAATATTATTTTAATACTATTAATAATCAATATCAAATTAATATTCATGTAGCTGCTAGAACAACTGACTATAATTCACTCTCTACCTCCCAAGCTTTAGATAATTTTAACTATCCTCCCCACATGCCCAAGGTTGGGGATGAGAGTAATCTTCAATACACTTCTGAAATGATCATCTTCATCAATAAAAACCCTCAACATAGAGGCAAGGATCTGACAGTGATTTATAACCTCATTATGGGACCCTATATAGGATGTCCCCCATCACCTACACACATTGTTTTTATATGAATTTGGGGCAAGTCAATACATGACTTCTTGTCTTCTTTCTTTTTCCACTATTCTAGGTATAGCCACCACTATGGTGCATCTTTATTCTAGTGGGCCTACTTAAAGTGATTCCATTATTACTCATGTTAATGCTACCACTATTTCATCTCAAGTTAATTTTACTAGTCAAAAAAATCTAAATACTAATCAAAATTTATTACAATCCATGAATCAAATGGATAATTTTCAAACTAACAATGCAAACCAAATGATGTTAATGCAAAATAATTTTTTGAAATTTCAAAATCATCCTCAACAAATTCAATGGGGAGTTCGAAATCCAAATGCCCCCTCACCATCCCCCTTCGATATGCATTAGGTAATCTTATTCCTCGACCCCCACTTTTTAATAAGGTTATAAAGCACATTCATAATGAAACATTAATCACTCAGATTGCAAACATATACATATGAGGTATTAATCTTACTATCACTTATAATGGATCTAATTATCCTACTTTACATTTGAAAGCTTTTGGTAACCTTTACAAATATTAGATTAAGCTAACTTTCATTGCTACCAAACTTATAGCTAAAACCTTTTCAGGTGATGTTTTAGATTGGTAAAATCAACTCAAGTCTCACACTATCTCTAGTTTATAATAATTAGTTAATGTATTAGTTCAGGAATTTCAAACCAATTATCTATCTCAAAATACTTTAGCCCATTTTATTAATTGTAAATAGGTAGAATTTGAAACTACTCAAGATTTCACTAAAATATGGAAATCCTTATCTAACAAAGTTGAACAAAACATGTTAGAAGATAGCATATTGCATTTATTTACTAATGCTCTTCATCCCAAACTCTAATATCATGTTATAACTCACTCTCCAAAAATGTTGGAAAAATCCCTTGATAAAGCTAAATGCCAAAACTTTCTCATAAGACAATTCAAGCCTTCCTAAACTCCAATGAGAATTCGTATTCTTATGCAATCTAAAAACAAAAATTCCACTAATGATGTGCTATATATAGTTATGTTTTTATACACACCATTAATGTTATTCGTCTTGGTGGCCCTAACAAGGCAACTCCTTCCCCACCTTTCATAGAAAGTTCCTCCCATGCACCTCCCTTGTATTCATCATGTGTAAACAATGTTAATGTTCATAAACCTATTTCCATGGATGAAATCCAAGAACATTTTCCTAAACCTTTAGAAATAGAACTTGATTTTAATCTCCCTACTAGACATTGATATGATCCACCCAAACTTTGTTGGTATCATGCAAGTTGGGGACATTCTCATAAAACCTATAGACAAATTAGGAGATTTTCTCTTAAATTTCTTTGTGGTCTCAATTTTGATCATGAAACTATGATGCATGAATGTCAACAAGCATATTAAAAGGTAGCTAAAGCTCATGAATCCAAATTTAAACATGAAGCTCTTAATTAATCTAATTTTCACCTTGTTTTCTATAAAGATCCACTTTATAATCATTAATCTAATATTACTCAAACTCTTACCTCCAATATTTTATAAATTTAAATTGACCCTAATTCTCTAACCAATGATGAAAATGTAGTCAACGTGAATAATATGAGGCATGTAGCATCATATATCAATCCTTAACTACATTCTAATTATAATAACTCTCCTACTTTATGCACCATTGAAGATACTTATCCATCTCATTTCATGGATATTGAACATGTGGAAACACCTCCTAATCCCATTTTTATCATGACACACTCTCCTTTACCATCTATCCAAAATATATCAAATAAAATGATATAATTTGATGCTCACTCTTACATTTATATGGCATAAGTTAATCTAATACAGTCAGTTTCTCTTCGCTCAAAACTAACTACTTCAAATATTGCAAATTAGTCTATTTTTGTGCCTCTATATCCACTCATAGCACCAACTACCTCAATGGAATCAATTCTTAACCCAACTTTTCCAAAAACAACATCAACCACTAAAACATAGTTTGATCGACATGGCTAACCTACGTTGTCCAAGTCCAAACAACATACTTCAAATCATCATCAATTTAAGTGTACTTCCAATCTTCTTTCAATGAAATTGCTTAAACATTATGCACCTTTATATCATATGATTCTAATTGGATATGATGAATGGGATCCTATAATTAAACTTTCTCACCTCCCATCTCAAATTTCTTTTCTATAACTCATGCATGTTTATCCTCATCATCATAATAGTTTAAGGCAACTTTTATTTGAAATGAACATCCCTCAATATCCAAACATGAGGCAACAAGATACCTTATCTAGATTTGAGGATAATATTCTTCAACAATGTGAGGAAATGTCTATATATGTTCATGAAACTATAGATACTTTTATCTCACTCAAATTTCCTATTGCCTTAATGATACCAGATGAAATATTACTTTGTGTGGATGATCCTCCTTTATTCATTAGTGTCCGAATGGGAAATACTAAATTCAAACATGCCTTGATTGATGAAGGATTTGACACTTGTGTTTCTTCCCTTGATTTCATTAAGACTCTTAGATATGCTAAATGCAATCTTAAATCTACCCAAAGTACATGCCAAGGCTATGATTGAAGACAAATGCCTCCCTTTGGTTTTGTTTGGCTTCCAATCATAGTCCATCCTATCAAAGTTAGAGTTAAGATCATGATTTTTAATTTCTCTCTATCATATTACATTTTACTTGGTCACCCTTGGACACATTGCATGAGATTTACTGCTTCTTCAGCATGCCAATGTGTCAAATTTTCTCATAATGGTGCTATTTATAAGATTCAAGGAGACACTAATCCTTGGAATTTTGAACAATTTCAAAATTTTGGTGTCTTTAAAATACCTACCCTTGAACCTAGCATCCCCTTTCATGAATATCAAAGATTTAATTATCTCATAAATTCTAATCATGGCTACAACAAACACATCAAACTTGTGGGCAATATCTCTCCCAACCTATTAAATTATGAAAATTATGAACCGAAAGAGATAAATGTAAAAATAAAAACTTAAAATATCCCTTTGCACATACTTTTTTAATTACCTCCTTATTTACAACCTATGTTTCATCAAAATCTAGTGGATGACATTATTACTTTATAGTCAAGCCTAAACAATCACACCCTTATTCTACTCTAAATAATAGAATTATTTATGCTTGCACTATTTATATTTATATAATTGTTTACAATGATGATTTTTCCCTAGATGACCCTTTCTTAGTTAGTTTTTCTCAAGCCGAAGATGCATAAATTCTTCATCATATATCTTATTTGCAACATTATTGAGTCTAATTTACATGTACATAGTATTCAATTATTAGATATAGTTTCTTCTCCTTCCATTGCACTTGAAATTATTTCTTATTTCATTGATGTTCATAGGTCTGAGGTAGAGTAGATACTAGGTGATTATACTCACTCTAATCTAGTCACCTTTTATCTTATTAGGGATATGCTCCTAGATCATGCCATGACATGACCTTACTGCTTTGATATATTTTTTGATTCTTTTAGAAACCTTCCCATAGAGATGTTGGATACATTACTCTGACATGCATTGAGGCTATCTCTCAGAACTATAATGATTACTCAAGATCCTAATCATAGATGCATGGATCATGATTATTTACTTTGTGAGGTTTTACCCATGCCAAAACTTGATTATCCACCTAGAGAATGGTCATATTAGCCATATTGTTTCACAAAATAATTGGTCATTGGGCCAAAAATTGTTGAGAATACTATGTATTCTTAGCATAAAATTAATCACATAAATGTGTTTCTATCATATATAGTATACCTCATCACTCAATTACTCCTAGACACACTTATTGTTTCCCTGGCATGACTATGCATACTTCAACACACTATCCATAGTTTTGACAATACATCGATGCAATTCATCCTAAAAGCAACATGTCCTTCTTATGATAAGATCCTACCACATCATAAGAGACTTATATAATATATTCCTAAACATGGGGAAGTATATTTAATTTGACATTAGTGTACTACACATGATACAAATAGATGTAGAATACGTCAGAAGAATTTCTATGATTTTTCATAGCCTACACCTTCACCTTCATAGTAGCATCATCAAGATCATTTTTAAATGAAGGTTTAATCTTTTCCTCAACCCTTTCATCCTCATTTATTAGATTATATCATCCATACCCTAATGTAGATTCCCCATATTGATTATCCCTCATAGGAGGTACCACGTCTGCCTCCTTATTCTTCTCATTCTCCTAATTTATCCACAAAGCTCATGCATCAAAAAGTCCTCACATGAATCTCTGTAAATATCGATGAGACCATGATCAGAGCTAGATGCCATTTAAAATAAGACTTAACATTTGTTATTAATGATGTATATCAATATATCTATCAACATATATGAACACATCTTTGTGTGACATATCATATTATTCTTCACATTATCATATGATTGGATATAATATTTACATTTTATCATGAGCATTGGTGATTCATTGTGGTTTGTATCTCATTTATATCAGGTTTTTATTTCATTTTTAGTAATTTATTTTCACATGTACTTTACATCTATGACATCTTGTTTATATAATGATTTCTTTCATGATATTTAGTATATTTATTTTTAAACATTACAATTTAAATAACACCTTTGGGTCCTATTTATCACATTTCAATTTCAATTCCTTAGTTTCCCTATTTTTGAGATGATTATTAATTTCATAGGTACTTATGCTAGCTATTTGGTAAGAGAGTATATCCTTTGAATGACTTAGACATATTTGATATAGATTGTCATTTTCCATTACACTACCTTACATCTTTGTGATCAGCTACAAGTATAACTGTCATTGTACCACTCATTACATGAATAGATATTTTACGATATCCATCTTTCCTTTTTATTTCCCTTCATCAGAAGCATACATAGGTCAATTTTGAGATTGCACACCTACCCATGAGTAAATCTAGGATCTTTTTGATACCATGATCTTTGGTACTCTTCTCTAGTAACCAAGTGTGAGTTATCTTATGTTTGTCACTTATTTCACTTATGTTTTGTATTTTTAATTTATATGGAGGAGGAACAACAAAATACATAAAATTTTAAAAGCCATATCATAAAATAAAAACAAAATTCAATGATCAAAAGGTAATTACAATCTTAAAAGTTAGATCATATTTAGAAGACATAATCTATTAGCACATCTCCTATCGTAGTCAAAGATCAAACTCCATAGTTGGCCTCATAATATATCTGAGGTTCACTGAGGTGTAGTAGGCTAGTAGAATGTGATAGGAGGTCTCATTTTATCATCTAGTGCCACTTGCTTTCTCATGCAAGTACCTAATATTTGTAGTATACTAATGACTCTATAAGGTGTCTTGAGGAACAAGGAACATGTGTGGTAAGGTTCCATTTTATTTTTCCTACATATAGATTTCATGGGATTTTATATGTATTTCATTTGTTATCCCAAGCTCTGTTTTCATTAGTTATAGTGCCATAGGTCCTTGATGTCAATAGTTCCTAGCACTATCATCCTTATTTAGTGTGTCTCATCAATTATTAGGATTTATATATCACATATGTAGCACTTCACTCCCTCTTTTTCATTTCTTATTTATCCCTGATATTCCTCTTGATGGATATTAATTCTAGATAATTGCATCCTTGATCACACTTTCTAGTTTTCCTTTTATGATTTTTAGTGTAAGAGCTTGGATAGAATAGTGATTTCCTCACAAATACCCATCTTATCATGCCTCTTGGTTTAGTTTTTGAGTTGTAGTGTAAGATACTAGATAGGACCAAGGTTTTATCATAAATATATTTTCATACAATACTATCATCATCATTCACATGTCATTTAGTGGTCATACTTTCTTCCATCACACATTAGCACACACATTAAATATGAATTATTTATTTTTAGTTTATCCTTGTTTCCACTACTTATTTATTTTTAGTTTCTATTTACATCTTTGATTAACATTTATTATTTTGATTCCATATCTTACCCTCTATGATGTGTTGTACATTTATTTTTACTATTCATTGATTATTTTTCAAAAACTTTCTATCTACTTACAAATTTACATTTATCATTATTTTTAACCATACAATTTTTCACATTTTATAGAAAATAATAAAATATACATTTTACATCTTCCCATAGCATAATAAATCATTTATCACATGTGATAGAAAGCAAATACATCAACAAATCATAAAGAAACAACACACACAGGACTCAAAATTATCTTATACATCATACTACATAATGATACATAATAAAAAAATAGCTTTAAGTCCATAATCCATCATGAGGATGTGTTACACTACTCATAAAGGCATGAGACTACCATTTATGTATAGTTTGTTGTAGTGAATAAGTTTGTGATCATATCCCATCCAAATATACTTGTATATTGGCCACTTAAACCTATAACCTTGATACTTTCTTATATATATTCAAATGAGTGCCTCTCTCCTGAGCTATCACCTGCCATGTGTTGCATATTCCCTGACCAACTCTGGATGGTACTATAGCCTAAGCTCTAGCTAATAATCTACATATATTTTAGGTATCCTCCCAAACCAACCTAAACCACTCATAATAACCCTAGGCCAAAGGCACAAATGGATTAATCAACTATGTAGTATCATGTTGTGGTAACACGTCATCTAAAATTTCATCATGGGCTATCTTCACCAAGGTCCTCCATTAGGTCTCCTCTATCATAGAATCTACATAACACAAACCAAAATCACATTAGATCTCATATATATCTCTAAAATCATATATATATATATATATATATATATATATATATATATATATATATATATATATATATACATGAATCTAAAAAATAATCACTATAAAACACATCTTACTCACCAATAATATCTCCATTCACTTGGCCACCAAGCACCTCTAGCATATCATGTCTTAATAGTGGTGTGAAACCTCTATACTAGCTGGGATAAGTCACACGAACATGTCAAACTTTATTACATATATGATGCATAATATATAAATTCAATGCAAGTTGCATTGTTGGATATCTATGTGGTTGTGCCTCTAGTTGTACTAGTGGCAACACTGGAGCCCATCTCTATCTCTATGGTTGTGCTGGAAGTTGTGGTATTTGTTGTGGGAACAATCATTTGTTGGCTAAGACTAGTGGCAAGAATAAATAAGCAAGATAAAATATCAAAAAAAAAATGATGGAAATATAATATGGAGGTTAAGAAGCTAAAACCAAATTAGACCATGAAAGATTTATTTCATTAAATAATGGCTTGCTTTGCCTTCTTCATATAATTGCCTATAAAGGTTTTTACTCTTCCCTTTTGACTCTATGGCTTCTTTTCCTTTTTTTCTTGTCTTTTCATGATTTTTCTCTCCTTTTTATATAACTTATATAAATCACACTCCCTTACCCATATTAAAACTCACCTAGATAAAATAGGTATCTCACCCCAAGACACAAAAAGGCCCTAACAAATCAAATTTTCATAATTTTGCTCACTTACAATGTATTTAAGGTCAAGTACTTAGCTAATCCTAACTAATCTCCACGACCCATCTACTAGAGTCCTCATTCTTATACTCTACCTATCTATTATAACATAAAATACATGATATAAAATTTACAAAACCATAAATACTTGACATGATAGTTTGCCAAAATCAAATCACCAAATCTGAAAAAACATAGAGCAAGAAAAGAGCAATGAAAGTGTCATATGCTAGCTGCAGCTAGTCAATGAGAAGACTTATTTCTTCATGCTTACCAAGAACACCTATTTATATTAATTTTCACAAAGGATAATTGAAGAAGCATTTCCACCTCTCAATAGATCTTTGATAGATAGTGGCTTTATCAGAATCAAGAGAGTCAAATTGTCTATCTATAAACTACTTATTTTCTTCCTAACTAGACACTATTATCAGACTAATGAGTCACCTTACCTTCACCAGCTTCACATTAATGCTCATAAGTCACATTGATCATTTTTCACCCTGTACATTCAATATTTCCCTCACTTTATAAACCCATCTCAATTTCAACACCAAGATACCCAGATTAAATTATGATAGTATGCACTAGAAGCTATAGATCTTGTTGTCATTGACTAGTTTATTAAAACTAGTGTAAGCATGGGTGAAATTACATCAAGCAATATTTTATTTCAATAATTACACCTCATTTATTCATAATAATACATCGCTTAACCTAATAGTTTCAAACACTAGTAACTTCCCAAGTATGGGAGTGATCACTATTTCAAGCAAAAGGAGAACTAACAACTTGTTAGATGAGTAGTTCCTCATGAAGCCACCAATATGGGAGGATACTCACCTATGATGAGAATGTTGTAAAAAATGAAGAGGTTTTCATTAGGTAGGATATGCATGAATGGAGACAGATTTTCACTCACATCACTGGTGTTTTTTAAGAATGAAAAGTTGATGGTGAATTTCCCAGGATGAATTCAAAGTTGAATTTCTACCTCCCTCTATTGGAAATGAAACACTTATCCAAAAATATTTAATATTATATCAGTGAAAATTTTTAAGGCCACTAGGGAATGTAATCATTGTTGGCATCTACGACCTACACCACCTGCTCTCCATAATTGTAACCACTCATCTAGATGAGGTGATAGTTCTTTTGCATGGCACCTAGTGAGCACCATGTGTTTATCTAAATCATTAACACTAAAATTTTGGTAAATTTATACATATACATGAGTCTTGGATTGAATATAGATTATATAACCATTTCTCATAATTCCAAAGGAAACAACAACCACCCTTGTAATTTATGCGAAGAATAAGATAATTATTTGTTAGGAGGTAGAGATTTAATCCTATTTATTCCATGAAATTTTCAAAAGACTCCATGAAAAATTAATCCCACAAGAAAATAAGCTCACTTATAGATTTATAAACATCTCATCGACTTATACGATCTAGTATACACCATGATAGTGAAAGATCTTGAACACCATCATTTAAGATGCCAAGAACCTATTATTAGCTTTTCTATTAAAATTGTTGTCCTAACTTCAATGCTTCCCTTATTTAGATGATATTAATGCTTGAAAACTTCCATAATTTCCTAGACCGAGTCTCATGAAAATCCATTCCTTCAATAGATATATCATAAACAAGAACTATAAGTTGGAGTCATGACCGTGGTCTCATGGGTGGGTCATTGAAACCACATAGGATGGTAGACGGTAATTATTTATACTTTATTGATGATTTTTTCATTCATAACACCCATGCCTACATTGCCTTTAGAAAGATCCATTCTTGATGCCTCACCCTCAAACTCTTGGTTTCTTCATTGGTTGCAACTTCTCCTAGTTATATATGCATGCTTTGTATGTTGAATTGTGGAGAAAAAAATAGTTTGAGGTCATAAAAATTGCATATTTCCAACACAGGCTCATATTTTCTACCTTTTCTCTTCACACAAAGCCTCAAGGATGAAGTCTCAAATATTTATCAAACAAAGATTAAATATCAAAAATAAACAACCATATTTTAATATGAATAAGGCAAGAAGCTCAAATACCCAATTACATGAAAGAATATAAAAAACATCAAAATTCATGTCTCATAGAGAACAAAAAAAATACAATGGGATCAGGAGGATTTAAAATCTTCTTCCTCTTTCTCAAGCATATCTTCCTATGGTAAACATGAGACCCATGCTCTTTTAAACAGTAACCACACCATTGTTGGCTAAGTTTAGTGGCAAGAATAAATAAGTAGAATAAAATCTCAAACAATAAATGACGAAAATATAAGATGGAGGTTAACAAGTTAAAACCAAATGAGATGATGAAAGATTCATTTCATTGAATAATGACCTTCTTTACCTTCTCCATACAATTTCCTATAAAGGCTTTTCCTCTTCCCTTTTGACTCTATGGCTTCTTTTTCCTTTTCCTTTTCTTTTGTCTTTACATGATTTCTCTCCTTTTTAAATAATTTATAATAAATCACACTCCCTTACCCATGCTAATATAGTTAATGCATCCCTTCCTCATTATCACTAGTGTCTCTATCTAATATCCCTCATTCTATGAAGTTGTATAATAGTAACGTGCATTGGTGTCCCCAATATATACACCCTATTTTGGCCACAATTGTGTTCCAATTGGACTTTAGATTAATTTATACCAAATGTACATTAAGCCTAAAAATCATTAAATGTCCCAATTTCATCCACACATCAGACATTAGTGCTCAGAATCATGTTGAGGCATCCCTATTTGGGGTATTATTATGTACAAAATAATAATCTCTCACAGATTCATCTCTAGTCAAGTTATGACCCATCAAATTGACATTTTGGCCTTTGGACCCATTAAGCAGGGCACTTAAACAATTCCCAAAGTGTAAAAATTCTAAGTAGAATGAATTAACTAAGAAAATAAAGTTAAATGCTAAACTTAAATTTCTATGTACAATTAGTGAAAATGAATTTTTTAAAAGGAAATTCCAATAAAATTGAGGTCATGATGATGCCATCATCTTTAAAGTCAAGGAATTAAAACTCTCCTTTAAATCCTTCAATTTAGAAATGGAGATTCATGCTTAATAAATAGGATCTCTATCCCAAATATTAATTACTTCTCCCCTCCTTAATTAAGGTTAAACTAAACCTAACTGCACTTGGGTTAGAGTTAGTTTGAATGTTATGTTGTAGAGCCTATTTACACATTACAATGTATTTTAAATGTGGTACACTAAAATGTACTGTACACTCTTAATGTATTCTCACTAGGGTTTGGGATCAGGTTGGGCCCTGAGTAGGGGTTTGGGGGTGGTAGCCTCCAAAATGTTTTTAGGACCCCTTAATGGGGAACCATTGTGGGTTGACTTGGATCATGGTTTTGGAACCCATTATTTTGTAAAATTACTATGTTGGTTACCTATTGATGTATTATGTTTAGATAGATATATAGTAGGTAGCACATCATAAGAGAGAACTGAGTTTGAGAAGGAGAACAGAGTGTGTGAATTTATGAGAGTTTGTTGAGTGTAACTCTAAACAATATTTGTGCATTGTAATTATGATAAGACTGATATGAGAGTGGATTGTACTCTTGTTGGCTTATAATAAAATCTAAGAAAGTGTTTCTTGGTGGATGTAGCCCACATTGGGTGAACCACATTAAGTCTTGTCTTCTTGTTGTGCATTTTTATTTTTTGTTCTTTATGTATCTCTATTCATAACTCTTGTTACTATGATTCTATAAAATTATTCTACATTAATTTCTAATTTATTCCTAACAACTAGTATCAGAGCTTCAGGTTGTATTTATTAAAGTGTTGAATCGTAGGAAGGGTTATTAGTTTAAGTGGTAGCTATGGTTGATAATAGATCAAAGGTTGAAAAGTTCAACATGCATAAATTTGGTCTATAGAAGATACAGATGGAGGATTACCTCTATCAAAAAGACCTCCATGCTCTGTTAGGAGGAAAAGCAAAGTAACCAGTGGGTACGATAGATGAGGCTTGGGAGCTACTTGATAGGAAAGCACTTGGGGCCATCTAGTTATGCCTTGCATCTTCGGTCACATTTAATATATCATAGGAGAAGAACATGAAAGGTATCATAAAAAAGTTAGAGAAGTTATATGAAAAACCCTCTACTTTTAATAAAATATTTTTAGTGAAAAAAATTATTTAATATGAAGATGTCTAAAAATGATTCAATTGATAATCATTTGAATGAATTTAATATGATTGTGAGTATGTTTAACTCCATAAAAATTGAATTTGATGATGAATTCAGGGCTCTACTTATTTTGTGTTCCTTACTAGAGAATTGGAGTATCTTGGTAATGGTTGTGAGAAACTTAGTCTCTAATAATATCGAGTTAAATTTTGAGGATGTCATAGGAGTAATCCTTAGCAAGGAAATGTGATGGAAAATATTTGGGGAGACTTCTACTTCAGGTGATGCTTTGGTAGTGGAGAGTAGAGGAAGACAAAAGTATAGAGGAAAAGAAAAGTGTATAAAGTCAAATGGTCCTATAAGGTTAAAATCAAAGAGCAGGATGGCATGCTTACACTATGGAAAGCTTGGGCATGCAAAGAAAGATTGTTGGGATATTTAGAACAAGAATAAAAATTAGGAAGACTCCAAGGAGATAAATGTGGCAATAGGTAATGTTTTTTAGGATTGCATTAATTCTATCCATAGATAATATTGCTGAGTCTTGGGTTTTAGATTCAAGGGATTCTTTTCATGATACACCATATAGGCATTATTTTATTGATTATATTCAAGGGGATTTTGGACATGTTTATCTTGGTGATGATGAGACTTGTAGCTTAGTAGGAAAAGGATGTGTTCAAGTCAATATGTAGAATGGGAACACATGGATATTGAAGGATGTTAAGCATGTGCCAAAGTTGAGATGGAATTTGGTATCTGTAGGATAACTAGGCAGTAAAGGTTGTATAGTGACATTTATATTAGATTATTGGAAGGTAACCAAGGGTGATCTTATGATAGTAAGAGGTAATAAGGTTGGTACCTTACATTTATCAAATAGTGCTGACTATTGTAATTTAGTTGCTACAGATGTAGATGCAAATTTGTGGCACAATAGGCTCGATCACATGAGCCAAAAGGGAATGAAAATTTTGAAGGATAGGTTTTCCAAATTAAAAGGGTCTGATTTAGATTTATATGAAGATTATGTGTACATAAAATATAAAAAGGTAAATTTTATCAAGGTTTGACTTATAAAGAAGGATAATAAGTTAGATCTGGTTCATTTAGATGTATGGAGGCTGACTCAGGTATCTTCTATTGGTGGGTCATTTTATTATGTCAATTTTAATGATGATGCAACTAGGAAAGTTTAGGTGTATCATATTCAAAAAAAATTTGATGTGTTTAATACATTCAAAATATGGAAAAATTTGGTTGAGAATAAAACATGTCTCAAGTTAAAATGTCTCAGATCAGATAATGGTGGGGAATATTGCAATAATTAATTTTTTGATTACCATTCAAGAAATGGAATTTATAGACAAAGGATAGTTCTAAGAACTTCATATCAGAATGGAGTGTCAAAAAGGATGAACATGACTATCATGGAGTGTGATAGGAGCATGAAGTTGCATGTAGAACTTCCCCTTCAATTTTGGGTAGAAGCAGTAAACATGACTATATATCTAATTAATAGAGGACCTTCATCTTCTTTGGATGGAGTCATACCTGAAGAAGCTTGGTCTGGTAAGAAGGTTGATTATTCCTTTCTTAGAATATTTGGATGTGAAGCTTTTTATTCATATTGAATAAAATGATAAAACTAAGTTAGAGGCTAAATCTAAAAAAATTACCTTTATTGGTTATGGTGAGGATGACTTTGGTTTCTAGATTTGGAGTCTTAAGAACAAGAAAATATTTTGGTCTAGGGATGTAGTATTTATGAAAAATTCATGTATAGAAAATAGTTGTAGGATTAGAAAGAGGATTCCATAAAAAAGTACACAATGTTGGAGGACATTACAGATGATAGTGTCTAGGTAACTAGTTCAGGCACCTACTCCACAGGAACCCCAAACTCCTGAGGTGAGAAGGTATTCTAGGGTAAGAAGAGAACTTGAACATTTTTATCCATCTATTAATTATTTATTTCTCATTGACAATGGATCTCTAGAGTGATTTGAAGAATAAATACAGGTAGATGTTACGAAGAAGTGGGAACAAGTAATGGATGAGAAGCATCAATCTCTCATGAAAAATCAAACTTAGGATCTGGCACACCCAACTAAAGGTAAGAGAGCATTAAAAAATAAGTGGGTGTATATAATTAAAGAGGATGATGGAGGAAAAAAAGGTACAGACCCAATTTGTGGTAAAGGGTTTTACACAGAAGAAGGGAATTGATTTTGATGAGATTTCTTCTCCAGTGGTGAAGATGACTTATATTAGGACTATTCTTAGGATAGTGGTAGCAAAAGACTTACAGTTAGAGTATCTAAATGTGAAGACTAAATTACTTCATAGTGATTTGAAGGACTTATACATGGAGCAGCCATAGGGATATGATGTCACAGGGAAGATGAACATGGTGTGTAAACTGAAGAAGAGCTTGTATGGCTTGAAACAAGCTCCACAATAGTGGTACAAGAAATTTGACATTTTTATGATGGAACAAGAATAATCTAGGTATCATTTAGACTATTTCATATATATCAAGAAGTTTGATGATGGTAGTTACATTATTATATGTCTATATGTGGATGACATGTTGGTTTAGGTAAGAACATGTAGGAAATAAAGGTACTCAAGGAATAACTTAATAACTCATTTGTTATAAAGGATTTAGGGGCAGAAAAATAAATCCTTGGTATGAGAATAAATTGAGATAGGAAGGAATGAAAGATAAAATTATTTTAGGATGATTAAATTAAAAAAGTATTAGATAGGTTTAGTACGCAGGATGCTAAATCGGTTAGGACTCATTTGGCAAGCCATTTCAAGTTATCAAAGGAGCAGTGTCCCAAAACAGAGGAGAGAGTCCAGATGTCTTGTTTACCTTACTCATTAGTAATTGGAATCTTGATGTATGCCATAGTGTGCACTATGATAGATATTGTCCATGTAATGGGAATAGTAAGTAGGTACATGAGTGATCCAAGTAGAGAGCATTGGAAAGCAATAAAGTGGATCCTTCAGTACTTGAGAGGTACCATGGGGATAGTTTTAAGTTATGGTGGATTGGACACCACTTTGTGTGGTTATGTATATTTAGACATGGCTAGAGATTTAGATAGTAGGAGGAACATGACATGATATGTATTTACTATAGGTGACACAACAATGAGCTGTATTTCATGACTACAAAAACTTATGGCTTTATCAACCATTGAGGCTAAGTATGTTATTGCCACAAAGGCAAGCAAAGAGATGATTTGGTTACAATAAGTGCTTGAAGAGTTGGGGCGTAACAATAGGAAGGGAAGTTTTATAGAGATATTTAGAGTGATATACACCTAGTAAAGAACTTTGCTTTCCACTCTCAGATGAAGCATATATAGTTAAGGTACCATTTCATTAGGACAACTTTGGAAGAAGAAAAGATGAAGTTGGAAAAGATTCATACCAGTCAGAATCCTGCAGACATGATGACCAAGGTGGTCACAAGGGAGAAACTGAAGCTATGTTTAGTTTCAATTTGCCTTCACAGATGATAGTGAAGGGTTAAGAAGCCTGTTCAGAGGAAATCAGTCTCCAAGTGAGAGATTTTTATGTTGTGAAGCCTATTTCCACATTACAATGTATTTTAAATATGTTACATTAAAATGTATGATACACTCTTAATGTATTCTCATCAATAATTTTTTAGACCCCCTTAATAAGGAATCATTATGGGTTGACTTGGCCCATGGTTTTGGTACCCATTGTTTTGTAAAACCGCTATGTTGGTTATCTATTGATGTATTATGTATAGATGGATATATAGTAGGTAACACATCAAAAGAGAGAATTGAGTTTGAGAAGGAGAACAAAGTGTATGAATTCATGAGAGTTTGTTGAGTACAGCTCTAAACAATATTTGTGCATTGTAATTATGAGAAGACTAATCTAAGAGTGGATTTTACTCTTGTTATTTTGAAATAAAATCTGAGCAAGTGTTTCTTGGTGGATGTAACTCACATTGAGTGAACCACATTAAATCATGTCTTCTTGTTGTGCATTTTTATTTTGTTCTTTATGTATCTTTATTCATAACTCTTGTTATTGCAATTTTGTGAAATTATTTTGAATTAATTTCTAATTTATTCCAAACATTGAAAGGCTATAAATAGAAGTGCCAAGACCATTATTAAACAAGATTTCAAGAAAAAGTTATAATGTTCAATTGTTGAGAGACAAAGCATTCTTGTAGTGTTATAATGTAAAAACATTCCCAAAGTGACAAGGAGAAATTATGCAAGCAACACCATTATCAAAGACTCTTTAAGCACATGATCAAGCACATTTATCCATGGCTAACATGTAACTCTTGCTCATAAGGAAGGTAAAGAATACTTGTTATGTCTTCCATTATTAGTTACTTACATTGTTCTCTTTCTCATTTAGTGTTTAGGCTTGAGGTGTTAGATTTATTAGTGTGTTTTTATTGGTTTTTATCATACTAACACTTGACTAACTCCCCTCTTTTATTCCTATGTCACACCTACACCTCCCTCACCATGTTTTCCACTTGTGTGCCAAGCCCAAAATGCTAGGATAAATATGAGACTTACTAGGTATGGCAATACAAATTACCCTAGCACATGATGAAATGATAGGGATATACCCACCAAGGATAGTGTCTTATAATCCTCACACAACTTGGGCTTGTATAGTGTTTAACCATGAGATCTAAGCATCCATAGTAACCTAATACAAGTGCCAAATAATCTCACCCCAAGTAATAGTATATAATGCCAAGACGTGGCATAATTTACACCACATGGTCTTGTACCCACCTCCACTAGTATAGGAGGACATCATCCATAGTAACCCTATCATTTGATACATAGGAAATCACTCATAGATATAACTAAGAAAACACAATGGGTTTCATCATCTTTTGGACCTTGAATTAAATGTTATAAAAATCATGCATTAATTGTACCCAAATAACATAACCTAGATAACATAACATGTCATGCTCTAACATATCTTGACATAAATTTATAAGATACAATGGAACCTTCACATATGACATGTGATTAATCACTTGGGTTAGCATAGGTCCAATAATGGCCTTCTGAATATCTAGAATGGTCAAAACATACACATCAAATAGCTACACCACCAACCCAGGCTAGTTATATCTCTTCAAGCCTATTGCCCACAAAGTTAAGGCTCTCCTATCATCCACCAAATTTGGAGTATTACATACCATTGGGGTACCATTAATCAAATATCCTAACAATGTATGAACATCCTCTAGGGTGATATCCATCTCAATAGTATCCCCATACACTAATCAATGGAACGTATTAGTTAGTCTCTCCCATGTCCCTAGGAACATGGTGATTAACACTATGCTTAGTGGGATCCATTGCATCTCTATGATCCCATCAAAACCAAGTACAGTCAATTGAGCCTAATCCATAATAGATAATCTCGCTAGTAGATTTGGTGACCATAGAGCATCCATTAGTATTTATAGTCTTTGTTGCCTCTAAAAAATTCTAAATAACATAGAACTAATTAAACATCTACCCCAAAATTGACATAAGTTATATTTTAAGACAAAAAAAAACAAATAATAAAATTAACTACTACATCAACCATGTACATAATCACATCAACCATATACTAAACTTAACTTCATTGGCCATCCAAAATTTCTACTCTATTAGCCTTTATGTACTATATCAACCATTTGTCCAGACTCCATTGGCTAGCTTATATGTTATTGTCCATCTACCATGTTATCAACCAGGGTTACAACTATATCGATCACATTAATTTTATACTATATCAATCACGTTGATTTTATATTGACAACTATATACTCCATCAACCAAGTACGAAAACCCATCTTTACCAACTACATCAGCCTAGTTGATATATATTATTTACGCAATAGTTTTTTACTACACTATAATAAGTACCCTTTACCTATTTATTGAAATTATGTCTCCTACTCATTTTCCATTTTAATTTTTACTCTATTACTACATTTTTTTGGGGAAAATTTTGCTACATGGATTTTCCTTAGTGCCTATTTTTTCTAATCTAGTCCATTTTAATTCAAAAATGCTAAAAATCACTATAAATGCACCCCGTACTTGGAATACACTAGTTGTTATGATTCATCCTCCAACTCATCGACCTCGTTGAGCTTGAGCCATCGCATCTCTCATTACTAAATTTTGATACATAGAGCTATGCTTTCCAAAAATAACAAATGTGCAAATGAATAGTAATACACCCCTTTTTATAGTAAAATTTTAAAACATTTAAACCTTCAATTATTTAATGATAAATTTTGTATTTTACTCATAACTTATTTCAATGTGTCTTTTCACAAATTGAAAGAAGATTTAGAATCCTAACAAAGTAGGGATTTTTTCAGTGTTAACACCGTATTATTTGCAAAAAATTCAAATTTTATCTTGTTCTTTACATTGGATGTTAAGCATGAAATATACTAAGAAAGGGGTGAATCAGTATATTATATATCTTTTACTTAATCTGATTTGTTTGCATTAACCACTTAATCACACATTCAAGATATAAAATAAAACTGAAACAATAATATGCACCACATGAGAGAGAGAGAGAGAGAGAGAGAGAGAGAGAGAGAGAGAGAGAGAGAGAGAGAGAGAGAGAGAGAGAGAGAGAGAGAGAGAGAGAGAGAGAGAGAGAGAGAGAGAGAGAGAGCATATTTTTATGTGGAAACCCAAAGTGGGAAAAACCATGGAGAAAAATCTCAAGTATATGAATGAGCACCAACTCAAATTACAAAGTTTTGAAGCACTAGCTTGCAAGAGCACCAACCCCCTTGCTAAGCACCAACACAATAACTATTTGTGAGTACCAACCCACAAGAGCACCAACCCCTTACAAAGATTTGTGAGCACCAACCCCTTGAAAAAAATTTTGAGCACCAACTCACAGGAGTACCAACCCCTCTTGTGTATAAAACATAACTATCTCTCAATGTTGCTTACTCAACAAATGATAGAACTCTACAATATCTCTTACTTTTCTCTCTTTAGAAACAAATACAAACCATGCACTCTCTTGCATATTACAAATAGTTTTTCAAGCCTTTATTTATAGCTTTCCAAATGACCTTTAGCATTCACCCTTTGTGACCCTTCAATCCTCATTGAAAATGATGCCAAACTTGCATGACCCTTTGTATCATTGCATTCAAAAAGTCACATGTTGACCCTTCCTAAGCAAATGTGTCCTTTCCTCTTTTGTCTTTATCTTGGTGACTTTTCATATTCCTCAAAGTGTCCCTTCATGGAAAAATGCACCATACCCTCTTTTGTCTTCACATGGTGACTCTTGAAACTCCTCAAGATGACTCTTCATGAGAAAATGCATCCCATTCCTCTTTTGTCTTTACCCCGTGACTCTTTGACTTCTCCATGGGCCCTCTTTTAACTTATATGCAACCAAAAATATATTAATTAATATTAAATAAATATTAACACACATTAGCCATGATATAAATATTAAAAACATTATTAAATGTGATGGGGCCTTTATTGCCAATGCTAGACCTTTGACATCAATGACAATATTACTAACAATCTCCCCCTTTGTCATTGATGGAAACCTCAAACTGAAATTGCCACATCTTGAAACTTGCACATACTGCTATCTGAAAAAAAACATACAATAACTCCTTATTTTAGCAACTTGTACTCATTTTGCACCTATACCTATACCTATTTCTGTACTTCTCCTCCTTTGACATCAATGGCAAAGGGCCTATCCTGGAGCTAACACTTAGTTCCCTTTCAACTGATACCAATCCTCAATCGTAGGAAGTAAAATAAATTACTCCCAACTTTTCTTGCAGATACTCAAATATGTATTTTGGTAGTGCCTTTGTGAAAATATCTACAATATGATCTATAGTACTGATATATTCCATCCTAACCTATTGATCTACAACTTGCTTTCTCAAGAAGTGAATCTAATGGGAATATGTTTTGTTATTGAATGCATCACTAGATTCTTCGAAATATTAATAACACTTATGCTATCTCATAAAATAGAAATAGGTTCATCATATTTTACTTTGATATCTTCCAAGTTTTGCTTCATCCAAAGCAGTTGAGTACAACAAAAAATCATTGTAATATATTCTGCTTTAGCTATAAAAAGTGATACTAAATTTTATTTCTTGCTTAGCCATGATACTAAGCTATACCAAGGAAGAAAGCTCTTCCACTTGTACTCTTTCTGTCATCCAAGCAACCTGCCCAAGTTGAATTTATATAATCAACCAAAGTGAAATCTCTACTTGTGGGATACCATAATCCATAATCCAATGTCCCCTTGATATATCTGAATATTCTTTTCACCAACTGAACATGACTATCTTTTAGAGCTGACTGATATCTTGCAACCATACTTACTATATGCATGATGTCTGACATTGATGCTATCAAATATAAAAGACTACCAATCATAGATCTATACAAATATTGATTTATAATAGGTGAATCTTCATCCTTACTCACCTTATTTCCTATACTCATTGGTGTGTCAACTAGTGCACAATCCTCAAAACCAAATTTATTCAACATTTCCTTGGCATATTTACTTTGAGATATAAAAATTCTTTCATTTGATTGAAATATTTGCAATCCTAAAAAAAATAACAATTTTTCAAGCATAGACATCTCAAATTATTTTTGCATATTTTCAAAAAAAAATTTGTCATATTTTCAATGTTTCCTCTAAAAATGATGTCATTAACATATACACAATAATCAATTGATACTCATCTTCTATTTTGACGTAGAGATTAATGTCAGCAAATCCTCTCTTAAAACCTTGATCTTGCAAGTACTTATCAAGTCTTGCATACCAAGCTTTGGGAGCTTGTTTCAATCCATACAGTGATTTCTTTAATCTACATACATGGCTACTAATATTTGAGAGAATTATTCCCTTAGGCTACTCAATGTAGATCTCTTCTTCTAGATTCCTATTTAGGAAGGTAGATTTGACATCCATCTAAAACACTTTGAAATTTTTAAATATTACATATGCAAGAAACATTCTAATAGCCTTTAGCCTTGCCACTGGTGCAAAAGTTTTTTCAAAATCTATTCCCTCAATCTGAACATATCCTTTACATACTAATCTTGCTTTATTCCTGGTCACTTCTCCATTTTCATTCAACTTATTTCTATAAACTTATTTTATTCTTATCACATTATGATCTTTTAGTCTAGGCACTAATTTCCAAGAATCATTCTTTTGTATCTGATTTAATTATTCATCAATTGCCTTAGCCTAATGCTTATCATGTCTAGCTTTTGAAAAAGTTCTAGGTTAAATTTTGGATAACAAAGAAAAATTAACTTGCTCATATTCACTTACCATTACTCTTTTGGTGCAAATTCCTTCATTTATGTCCTCGTTGATGTCACTTTTATTATGATTTCTTTGGACATATTTGGATGGGGTTTTGGTGTCTTTTTTCTTCTTCTTCTCATCTTCATCTGATTCTTCAAAATCTTCCTCTTCAATGATTTTAAGAATGTCTAATAGATCACTGATTCTTTGTGTTCCATCTTCTTTTATCTTGACACTTGAACTTTCAACATTTTCTTGTTTTTTTTATTTTAACATTTATAAGCTTTGATTTTGTAAGAATAACCAAGAAATATACCTTCACCTACTCTAGATTCAAAATTACCCAATTTTTTATCAGTTATTTTTATAAAGCATATGCTGCCAAAAAATATGAAATAATCAACTGTTGCTAGTTTGTCTTTTTATAGCTCATAAGGAATCTTGTCACTGTTGACTCTCAATAATGCTCTGTTCTAAATATGAACTTTTATAATAACTATCTCTCTTCAGTATTTATCTGATATCTTAGATTCATTTAGCATTTTACTTGCCATCTCCTAAACGGTTCTATTTCCCTATTCAATTACTCCATTTTGATGTGGAGTTTTGGTTGTTGAATAATGTCTCTTTATTCCATAGTCTTCAAAAAACTTAAAAAACTGATTTGACATAAATTTTTCTCCTCGATCTAATCTTAGGCACTTAATCTTTAAACTGGTTTCATTTTTAACTAATGCTTTAAATACTTTGAAATGTCTGAAAGCTTCTAATTTTTTCTTTAAAAATATTACCCAAGTCATAAGTGAAAAATCATCAATAAGCAACATGAAATATTTATCACCTTGAGTACTTTGAGTTCTCATAGGTCCACACAAATTAGTGTGAACAAGCTTTAATATTTGAGTGGTCAAGTACTCTTTTGTTTTGAACCACCTTCTAGCCTTCTTCCCATGTTGATAAGGTTCACAAAATGTGTTGGATGGATTTGTAATCTTTAGAATATTTTTGACTACTTACTTTTTACTGATGTTGAGAAGATTGTCAAAATTTATGTGTCTCATTATCTTGTGCCATAGCCAAATTTATTTAATCTGACTCAAACAACATCTTTGACCTTTGATGTCTGATAATATATATAAATTATTCCCTATTCTCTGAGCATCTGTAACCAACACATCTAAATATTTTCTCCTAATTTCACAACCTTCTGCATAAAAATTTAGTGTGTACCCCTAATCACACATTTGAATTACACTCAAAATATTATGCTTAAGACCTTCTACATATAAAACATTTTCAATTTTAGTTCTACCATTATCCAAACTTAGTGTATCTTTTTTAGTAATTCTAGCAGTAGTATTATCTCTAAATTTCAATATGCCACCATTGATCTTCTTCAAGGTTATGAACTTGATTTTGTCTCATGTCATGTTTCTTAAACATCCACTATCAATGAACTATGACTTTTCTTCATTTCTTGCATGCAAAGTTGTCTGTACCAACATAGATTTTTTAAGTTATTTCTTATGCCATGAACCTATATGAACTTTCTTTTGATGAATGGAGCCTTGAAAATTTGGTCCTTGACTGACTTAAAAATGCTTCTATAGTACCAAGATATGTGTCTGAAATTTTTGCACTTGTAACATATTATGACCTCTTTATTAAAGCTTGCTAGAGGAGCAAAAGAGTTGTAGCTTTTGTTTGACTCTACATGAGTTTCCTTCTCCTTATTTTTGAAATTGTTAGCCCTTTTTCGACATTCTATTTTTTTATGACCATATCTATTACAATAAAAATAGTAACCATAAAAATAGGACCTATTTTTGTATCTCTAACCTGATTGTATTTTATAGCTCTGTTCCTTCCAACCTTCTTTGTTTGAGATGTCCTCTGTATTCTTAACTTCTTTCCTTTTTATTTCCTCTTTTGTAAGAGCTTCAACATAGCTCTTTCCTTTTTTTTTGTTAACTTTGTCTATAAAATTAGTGGCCTCCCCTTTCTCTTTTTCAAATTTGATACTTTTTTTAATCTAACATTGATCTTTGACTTTCTAATATCTTATTCAACATATTAGTGCTATTCTCAAATTTTGAATCATTGGCTGCTTTATCATTGATTTCTTTATTTGTTTTCTCAAGATTTGATTTTAAAGAAGCAATTTCAATAACATACCTTTGACATTATTCACGTAAATTTTGCAACTGTGTTATTAGATATTTTTCATTCTTTTTGGTTTCTTCAAAGTGTGCTTATAGATCTTTAATTGTTTCCTTTGACTCCTTTTCATTTTTCTCAATCTGGAGCTCTAATTTTTGATTTTTTTTCTCAAAAGTTTTTAACTCTTCCAAAGCACAAATGAGTTCTCTTTCTAGATTCACTTCAGCTTCATCTTGTTCTTCTTCTTGATCATCTACACTTTTGCTTGTGGAGGCATCTTCATGTATGGCCATGAATAAAATCTCTTCTTCTTAATCACTGACTCCACTATCTTTCACTGAGCTAGGACATTTAGAATACAAACTCTTCTTCTCGAATCCCTTCTTGAATTTTCCTTTGAAATTCTTCTTGTATGTAGACTTTCCTTCTTCATTGTTACCATTACCCTTATCTAGGCACTTAGCTAAAAAATGTCCAATCTTTTCATAATTAAAACATTTAAAAGGTAATTTTTTTTAATATTTACCTATGCCCTTTTTTGGCTTACAAATGAATAGAGCTCCATTGTCATCTTCATCATTGCTAGAACTGTTACTTGATTTTTGAATCTTAGCCTTATCTTTCTTTGATGTCTTGAAAGCAACTTCTCTCTTTAAGGGTTTCTCTTGTTTGGTCCACATCTCATATGCCGTAAGAATACAATGTAGCTCATCCATCTTTAGCTTGGCTAAATTTTTTATCTCTTCAATTGCTGAAACTTTTTCATCATATTTCAATGGTAGAGATCTCAATTTTTTTTGTACCACAATTGATTCTTCTAACTTTTCTCCAAGAACTTGAATTCGATTGACTATTTGATCAACCCGTAAAAGATAACTTGCTATATTTTCTTCCTCTTCCATCTTCAAACTCTTAAACTATCTTTGAAAGTCTGAAGCTTAGCTTGCTGAACCTTTTTATCACCTTTTTAAATATTCTCAAGTTTTACCCAAGTTTCATGAGCAAATTTATATTTTATAACTTTAACAAATTTTGATTCACATAAACCATATAAAATAGCATTTAAACCTTTAACATTATTTTCAGTTGCCTTCCTTTCCACCAGAGCAGTTACAAGTGTCTATGGCTCTTCATATTCCTCCATCACTGCTTGCCAAATAATGAATCCAAGGGATATGAAATAAGTCTTCACCTTTATGCTCCAAAAAACATAATTTGTCCCATCAAACAAAGGTGCCTTATTTGTATAAAAACCTTCATGTCATCTAGCCATCATGCTTTCCCAATCTAACTTCAAGCTGTAAAACATTTTACAAAGGAACCTGCTTTGATACCAATTGTTAAGCATTAAATATATTGAGGGGAGGTGAATCAGTATATTATATATCTTTTACTTAATCTGATTTCTTTTTTTAACCACTTAATCACACATTAAAGATATGCAAGAAAATTGAAACAATAATATGCACCACACAAGAGAGAGAGAGACACCAAAATTTTTATGTGGAAACTCAAAGTGAAAAAAACCATAGAGAACAATCTCAAGTATATGAATGAGCACCAACTCAAATTAAAAAGTTTGCAAGCACCAACTTGCAGGAGCACCAACCACTTTGCCGAGCACCAAAAAAACAACTATTTGTGAGCACCAACCCACATAAGCACCAACCCCTTGAAAAAAATTATGAGCACCAACCCACAGGAGCACCAACCCCTCTTGTGTATAGAACACAACTATCTCTCAATGTTGCTTACTTAACAAATGATAGAACTCTACAATATCTCCTACTTTTCTCTCTTTGAAAAAAAATACAAACCATGCACTCTCTTGCATATTACAAATGGCTTCTCAAGCCTTTATTTATAGCTTTCCAAATGACCTTTGGCATTCATCCTTTATGACCCTTCAATCCTCATGGAAAATAGTGCCAAACTTGCATGACCCTTCATATCCTTGCATTCACAAAGTCACATGGTGACCCTTCATAAGCAAATGCATCTTTTTCTCTTTTGTCTTTATCTTGGGTAACTTTTTATATTCCTCAAAGTGTCCCTTCATGGAAAAATGTGCCATACCCTCTTTTATCTTCACATGGTGACTCTTAGAATTCTTCAATATAACTCTTCATGAGAAAATGCATCCCATTCCTCTTTTGTCTTTATCCTGTGACTCTTTGACTTCTCCATGGGCCCTCTTTTGACTTATATGCAACTAAAAATATATTCTTTAATATTAAATAAATATTAACACACATTAGCCATGATATGAATATTAAAAACATCATTAAATGCAATGGGGCATTTACCACTAATGCTAGACCTTTGACATCAATGATAATATTCCCAACATTGGATGCTTCTTTTCATCTGCTTTACACATAAAATATCTTACACAACAACAAGGTAAGTGAAAGTATGTATTTACAAATTATTTAATTTCATTTATTTTTCACTTTCTACTGCAATTTGTTAAACTAGTTAGTGTATTTTTATTTTATTTATCGAAGCACCATCTAATGTTACACTCTAGTGACATGTGATGAACTTCGAGTGGGGCATATATATACATAAAATATTTTAAAATTTTGTCATTTAATGATAATTTATCTCTTACAAAAACCTATCAAGCTTTAATCTCCCTGATTGCATGATTTAAATGGTACATCAGGAAAATGATGAGAAAATCGATGGTGCTTTATGAGAAACATTGTTGTTTATCTATCATGCCTATATCCACTATACTTCCCTCAAACTTGATTCCCTACGTAATCTTCCTCCTTATAACCCATAACTATATCAAGACCCACATTTTATAACTATAATAGTCTGGCTTGATATAATATTTCTAGACTCCCATTAAATTTCAAACTAAGTCAACCTAGATAGATGTAGTCTAAAAGTTACTGTAGATGCTTCACAACTAAATTGTCCCTAGACAACCTAGTTTGAGGTCAAAACATCATATCATCAACTATATCAAGGTTAGCTAATGGTGTCAGGTATAAATTCAATAAGGGTTAGGATCATCCATCTCCCTAATTCAATCCAAAGGGAGGAACATTCATTTTCATATATTAATTACTTATAATTATGATTATGTCTACATTTGGAAAAGCCATTACTTATATCTTATCTTGGAGGGAAAAAGCTTGTCTTGTAAAATATTTAATGTAATAGGAGTCCTTTTTAGCCTAGATATTGATTCAAACTTTGTGATCCTTACAACAACAATAATCTCTTTAAAAACACCATTATCTAAGGGTGATACTGAGGCTTGATAGACCTTGTTCAAGTTAAGTATATTCTAACCCTGGATCTTTTCATGTGATAGATAAAATTTGTATAATTACTAGCTTGAATGAATTTACAACTCCTTATTTAAATATACTTTACACTTATACTTAGTATGGCTATAGGGTTTTTCAAACTTGCCATTTCTCACAATAGGTATCTTAGGCCCTTATTTGCCTACTATGGTTCTTTACCATTTTTAGTTTGTATTTTAACCATCCCCCTTATTTGTGTTGCTAGCATGGCAATACTACATTATATTAATTCTAATATTAGAAAACCAAGTTAGAGTTATTTCATTATATTGATTGCCTAGAGGCTTTAGAACCATAAACAATGATGGTGTGTAATAATTAATCCTATTTCTAGGTTTAGTAGATCCATTTAGTCATATACCGATACATTAAGTATCAATGGAATATATTTGATTTACCTAAATCCATATCTCTTAAATAAGATAAGTTGCAGGTCAATCCTAGCTCATTACATATAGGGTCTACTAGAGTTACTAGCTAATAATAATAATAATAATAATAATAATAATAATTGGCTAGAGGTATCTTTATGTTTAGCTTTAATTTTATAGAGGGTCCTTCTGTACACATCTTATCTATTAATTTATCCTTATTATGATCTCCTCCTTCACTTCCACTTCTAGTAGTAGTAGTTGTGCAAGAGGAGGTGTTAGGAACACTAGATCTTGATCATTTTTAATGATTCATTGGTGGAGGCTTAAATATTTATGGGGACTCTCACCCATTTGACCCTCCAACATTTTTTTATTTTTTTTAATTTTTTGTTGAAGCAAGCCTTGGTTATGTCGATGACTACTTTCATGCAAATGCCCAAAATAGTGATTTCAGAAACCAATTTGTCAATCTGAGGTAAGGGTGCTAAGAGAAACTTGTCAATATTTTTTTTATAGAGCTTAATGTCATTATCAACCATTCATCTATGTATTTTTTATATATTAAATTCAATAATTTATTCCAAGCTTATCATTGTAGTGCCTCTTTACTTCACAATCATCATCATAGTCCACCCAGTAGTCCTCAATGAATGGTATGTATTTGTGTCCTAGGATGTCATTTACAAATATATTAATATTGAAAGATATTATCTTATCACACATATTCATTATGGATATGAGCATGTTTTTATCAATGAATTTAACATCGGATATAGTCTTACATGTGTAGTGGCTAAGAGAGAGAGGAAACTAGATTTATGCATTGTGTTTATCTCCAATCATCAGGTGCAAATCTGATAGTTTTCTACATAATTCCATGAGAAATAGTTTATAAATTACACATTTTGGAATTCAATATGGTTGGACTTCATATCTGTTGGGTGAATATTTTGTCACTAGCTAACTGATGGGCAAAATAGGTTGTTTAAACCACAACATAAGGAGATTGGTCGGCCAAATGTGCAGGTTTACCACATCAAAAGGGGACAAATCTCTCCTCTCATCAAGGAGAGGTTCCCCATAAATATGAGGTGCTATATACTATATATAAGCTAAAAATAACACTTAGGGGTAGGACAACACCATCCATCTCTCTTTTTTTAGAGATGATGTTCACAGATCAAAGAAGAAATCTTAGTGAAATGACAGAAGGCACTTCTCTTCTTTCAGAAGTGGTCTGCAATAAACAACATGAATCCTTTCTGGAAAGTAAAAAGTAAATGAAATAGGGTGCAGTAACCAGTAGAATGAGGTGTAGCACAAAGTCTCCACCTCAACTACCAAAGAGTGAAATATGAAGGACAATGGGAGCACAAAGTCATCTCAAGATCCTTTAAATAGAAATAGAAAAAAAACACACTAAAGACAATTGTGGCAGAACAAAGTCTCTCCACAATTGGCTTTAGGACACCTTCTTGATTACTTCCACTAGTTCTGCTTATTTAATTAAATGAACAAGAACACATTCAGAAAATAGACATAAGAACAATTTCCTCAACAACACAAGTTATTCCAACACAAAGTCTGAAAGGTCACTTGCTTTCTCATTCAAATAACGAAATATGATTAACAATCTGAGCTCAAAGTCTCAGTAATGCCTTTCAATTTGGGTAGAGTTTTGCTTCTGATAACAAGAATCCTTTACACAAAATAAGAGATTACAATATATAGCAGCCAAGAAAGACTTGGGTGCTTTATTTCATGGAATGGCCCATGTTGCATTCAATGTCTTGAATGCATTTTCAATTTTGTGAAGGGGCCTTGCTGGAATAGGGCATCAACCTTAACTGTTGCATGTCAATTCATCTCAAATGTCCCCTCTAAAGTATAGGCCACTTGGTCCTCTTCCTGATATTTGTGCAGCTGTCTACTTCACCTTTACTTGATAGAAAAAAATAGGTCTCATCTTTGAGTGCTCGAGCTCTCTGATGTCCACCTGGTGGACTATTTCACCAACTAGAAATAACTCTTGTGTAGATATTTCTAGATTTCTTATAGCTTTCCCTCTTTCCTATTGCAATTTGAGCTCTCAAACCATCTCTTCCCTTTAGCAGGCTCTTTCAACTTCTTCTTTAGCTAGTCACTGAGTTTGTTCTTCAGGTTCTGTGCCATATTCAAAAATAAATGAGCATTTTGTTACCTTGAATTTGATGTCCACGGGGACGTCATTGGTTGCTGGTCGCTTGAACCACTTTGAACCATGAACTTTTGAACCATGAGAGTGCATTAGTTCAATGGTTCGGGTGGTCTTATTGGCTCTTTGATTCAATCACTTTCTTTCCTCTTCAGTTGAACCATCTCTTCAACCTTGTCTCTAGAATCTTCCACTTCCTTCCTTCGTTCTAAGCTTCCCTTTGAACCTTTGAACTTTGAACCATTTTAGTTCAAAGTTCAACGGTTCATTCTCTTTCTTAGAATCCTTTGGTCCTTCCAAGTTTTTGGATCCTTTTATTTTCTGTTGAACTCATTGAACCTTTGAACTTTGAAACATTTTGGTTCAAGGTTCAATGGTTCATTCTTTGCTCTTTGAATCCTTTGTTCTTCTAAGTTTTTGGATCCTTTTTTTTCTATTGAACTCATTGAACCTTTAAAATTTGAACCATTTTGGTTCAAGGTTCAATGGTTCAATGGTACATTATTTGCTCTTTAAATCTTTTGTTCTTATAAGTCTTTCAAACTTTATTGAACTCATTGAACCTTTGAACTCATTGAACCATTTTGGTTCAAGGTTCAATAGTTTAATCTTTCTTCTTCGAAGTCTTCTTTCATTTAAGTCTTTTGATATTATTGAACTCATTGAACCTTTGAACCTGTTGAACCATTTTGGTTCAAGGTTCAACATTTCAATGGTTTAACCTTCACTCTTCAAAGTCTTCTTCATTAAGTCCTTTGAAGCTGTTGAACATTTCAAAGTGGTTGAACTTTGAACTTGCCAAAGCGCTTAACTCTTTTAAGTCTGTCGATGTCATTGAACCTTTGAACCTGTTGAACCTTTAAATATTTGGAGGTGAGGTTCAATGGTTCAATAGTTCAATCTTTTGATTGAATCCTCCTGATGGACCTTTTGGTTGAACCTCGATGTTGAACTAGCCTTGAAAATGCCTAAGTGTTGGAACTTCTTTTTGAGAAAGCCTGCCTGTTAAACCTGCGAGTTCTCTAGCTGAGAAACTTAAATAATTGAATACTCAAAACATTTTTTTTGAGAAGGGAAGAGAGAATTTTGGCATACAGGACCAAAATAGTTGATATCTTATCCTAAAAACAAGTGATGGATTTTGGGAACAACAGTTGGCTCAAGTTGGGGAACTTCCATTGATTGTAAAAACAATCAAAGGGAGTAGAATCCAGAATCTCAAGTGCCTTTAAGTATGCCATTGGGCTATGGAGTCATGCTACCCGACAAAAAAAAGGCACCAAAAAATGAAAACAAAAAGCACAAAATAGAACTAAAGACTATACAAATATACATATGTACAATGTAATCTTATCTGATACTTCAAGATTTGAATTGTTTCAGATGCTGCCCATTGTAAGGTAGAGAAAAGGGCATGTCATCATGATAATTTAGTAGGAAACTATTTTCACCATTAAGTTGATGAATAGAAAATAGGTCTCTCCATATGGAATCAAATTTCCCTTGCATTCCCTTTGGTTCTCTTCTCTTATCCCATAACAGGACTTGGTCTCCAATCTAGAAATTACAGGTTTTTACTTTTTGGTCGAAGATTTTCTTCACCAAAATTTGATGCACAGTGATTCGGTTCACCACCATAGTTCATTGCTCATCCGGCTCAGTCAAACAAATGATTATTTTGTTGATGGAGCTTTCATATGTCTGATCTTCGACCGCCTTTGCCAATTTTAGTGTTGGCAATTCCAGGGTGATTAGTATCTCTGCATTGAGACCATATAAAATTTGGAATGGTGACATACCTATCACCATTTTGGGTGTAATTCTGTCTGACCATAAAGCATCAAACAATGATTTATGCCATGTTTGTTGGTTGCCATCCACCAGCTTCCTGATGATGGTCACCAATTTCTTGTTACTTGATTCTGCTTGGCCATTCCCTTGTGGAAAATAATCAGAGGAGTGGGAGAGGGTAATCCCATAATAAAAATAGAACTGAGTAATTTCATGGGAAGATAAATAGGCTGCATTATCTGTCACAATCTTGGTTGGGACCCCAAACCTGGAAATGATGTTTTTCTTGAGGAAATTGCATACTACTTCTGAAGTAGCCTGCTTGGCTAGAATAGCTTCCACCCATTTGGTGAATTAATCTATGGCTGTGATGACATAATCATGTCCAACACTTGAAGATGGATTTACAACACCTATGAAATCAATTCCCCATTGCTGAAATGGCTCTTCTATCACCACTGGCTTAAGAGGCAAAGCAACTAACTTGGGTCTTCCAACAAACTGTTGGCACAGTTCACATCTTCGTACCCATTTGTATGCATCTTAAAACAGAGTAGACTAGTAATACTTGGCTCATAGAATCTTATGGGTAGTTATAGGCAAAAAAAAATGTCCTCCACAGGCCAGATTATGGAAAGACTCTAAAAGTTTGTTCTGCTACACTTTATCCACGCAACAAAGGAATACCCCGTCAAAGTTCCTCTTATATAGGCTGTTGTCCCATAGGACAAAATTGGCAACTTTTAACTTGACATTCTTCTTTTCTTTATGAGACAAGTGAGCAGGACCCTCACCATAAGTAAGGAAATGAACAATACTTGAATACCACTCATCCGTGGTGGAGATAAAGAGGACTGTTGGCATGTCTTTAATTTTTGCTTCTTCATACCCTATTTTTTCTGGTCTGTTATCAACAATCAATTGGTAGAGACCTCTTCCTCACACAAGCTTCATTGGTTTGATAACAAGATCAAAATCCTACATTTTAGCAATCCAATTGCCCCTTTTGGTTCCAAACTCTTGTTGAGTTAATATGGATTTGACTATGGTATCAGGAACTAGGGCAATAATGTGTGAATTCAGGATATAAAAGTGGAAGTGCTTTACTACCTTTACCACTGCATAAGCATGCTTCTCCAGATTTGAATATTTCAATTCATGAGCTTTGAGAGGATAGCTCATGAAGGAGATGAGAGATTCCACACATTCTTTGTTCTGTTGAATTAGAATTGCTGAAAGTGTGTGCTCGAAAGCATAATTGTACATTGTGAAATCTTTGGTATAATCTGGACAAACCAAAATTGAGGCATGGGTGATAGCTATCTTGATGTCTTGAAATGCTGATTTACCTTCTTTAGTTCAGCTAAAAGTGGCCTTTCCCTTCATCATGTTCACAAAGTGGCAAGTCTTCTCTGCAAACTTAGGAATAAACCTTCGTAAAAAATTCACCTTTTTGAAAAAAGAGTGAAATTCTTACTTGTGGGTAGAGTAAGCTCCTAGATGGATTTGACTCTTTTTGAGTCAATCTTTATGCCTCCTCAGGATACGATGTGTCTGAGAAGTTTCCATTCTGTTACCCCAAAAATAGACTTCTTGAGATTTAGAGAAATGCCATTCTAGTGACATCATTCCAGCACTTATTGTAAATGGTGCACATGATCAGGATGATGCTTGGAAAAAATTGTTAAATCATCAAGGTATACCATAGTGAACTTACCCATTTCATCTTTGAAGCAAGGTCCATTGCTCTCTAAAAAGTGGTGCTAGTATTTATCAAGCTAAATGACATTCTTCAATACGTAAAGGTGCCCCAAGGTGTGGTGAAGGCAGTCTTATGTTGGTCTGCTTCACCAACTTCCACTTGATTGTACCTCAAGAAGTCATCTAGCATTGATAACATTTCTGAACTAGTCACTGTGTGAAGGACTTGATCCATGATAGGCAGAGGGTAATTATCCTTTAGGGAGGATTGATTCAAATTCCTAAAATCCATGTAGAGGAAAATTTTGCCATTCTTCTTTCTCATAGGAACTATGTTTGAAATCCATGTGGAATGATGGATTGGGAAAATTATTCTAGCATTCAACATTTTTTGTATTTCAAAAAAATAGTACCTGATATCTTTGGATTATACTATCGAGATTTCTACTTGTAAGACACCGAATCACTCTTGAGAGGTCAAGCCTGATCGACTTTAGATCATCATAGGGGTACACCAAAATATCCATGTAATGGTGAAGTAGGTCAGTAAATTTGAGTTTCTCCTCTGGAGTGCAGCACTTTCCAATGTTCACCATTTTGGGATTTTCCTTGGTACCCAAATTTATTTGATCAAACTCCTGAGAGGAGCTTGAATCCATTTGTTGTTGTTTGATGAACCTGTCATGCTTATCAAACAGCTTCTCAAGGGAAACCAATCCTTTGGGAATTTTATTCCCTTTTAGCTATAGGAATTTTTTATCTGCATCTGAACTTGTTTTAGGGGCTGATTCAAGTTTCTGAGGCTCACTGCCTTCGAAGTGAAGCTGTTTAAAGTTGTCTTTTTTTTCCAAAAAGGTAATGATTTAGTTGTCACCATTGAACACTTGCCAATGATTGGCATTGTCAGGCATACTTGGTCGAAAGACTAGTTCGATAGTTTACCTATCTCCCTTAAAATTTGGATGTGGAACCAAGAGAGTCACCAAAATAGCTAATGCATCAGCTCGATCATTAAATTCTTTGAGTACTGTAGAGATAATGAAAGCATCAAAACTTTCAATTTGATCCCAAACTAGATTGTGGTAATGGTGCAATCTCTCATTTTTGGTTTGGTACAGGTTCCTAACCTGGCAAACCACCAGCTCAACATCTCCTTTGGTGTGAAGGAGTTTGACACCCCTGTCTTGAGCAACCTTCAATCCAAGCAGCAACGATTCATATTCAGCAGTATTGTTGGTGTTGCTGAACTACAATTTATATAAAGAAAGAAAAATATCTCCTTAAGGAGATATTAGAACAATCCCAGCTCCAGAGCTGGTAGAATAGTTGCCATCAAATTCTAGTATCCATATGTCATCAAGGACTATGCTTTCCTCAAATTTTATTTTAATTGGAGGGGAGGATTCTTTTGTGCTTGTACTGTGTTCTAGAAATCCTTCTACTATTCCATCTGAACCAATTTTCAGATTGTCATTTTCATAAGTTTCATCAGCTCAGACAAGAACATCCTCTGTAGTCAAGAAGTAATTACCTACGCTTGAAGACTCAAATAGAATTTGAGCTTCAGGCGCTGATGTTTGAGTGACAACATATTTTGCTTCCTTCTCAGAGAGCATCTCTACATGATGCCCTTGACAGGGATCCTCACTACAGACAGGTCCATACTTAACTCACCACTAACATCTTTATAGAAATTTTGCCCAAGAAGAATGCTGTAAGAGGCTGGGACATCGGCCACCAAGACTATCATCTTAATTCTCTTATCTGGGAATGTCGCAAATGCAAATTGGGCATCCTTGATTTGTCTTAATAGTGGCACTTATTTGTTCTCCATGGAGAAACACCTCCCAAAGGTCTTGGACAACGTGAGTCCAAGGGATTTAGCTACTTTGGCAGACATGACATTGTCAGATGCACCTGAGTCTATGATACAATTGTTCAGCTAGTGTCTATTTATCAGCACGGAGACATAAAATGGTTCTGTCCTCCTGCGAGTAGTATGAGGAGTAATAAAAAGGTTGTTTGAGATGGACATGTTCTTTGGGGGATCATGAGTTACCTTCTTAACATCTTGTCCTATAGGGAAAATTTTATTCTTCACACATTGAACCAACTTATCCAACTGCTCAGGGTTGGATTGCAGGAATTCAAATTTAGACATTTGAATTTTGGTTTTCTTGACATGGTCGATTATATCAAATGTCTAAAATGAATTAGGAATAGGGGAAGGAAGTTCATCTTTCTAGTTTTTTTGGGGGGTGGTACTGGTCTGTGAATTTGAAGTTGGAGGTGAAGGAATATTTGAGGTACTTATTTTTTTGCTGCTCACTAGGTCCTTTGATTGAAAAGGCAGAGTAGTTCTCCACTTAGCAATTGAAATTATTGGTTGAGGTCGCTCCTCTATTTTTTTCTTATCATCTTGCTAGGTTGACTGGTTCTAAGACTGGGTGAATACAACACATGATCCATAAAATGCTTCACCTTTATTTCTGGGTTCATCCTGGTAATTTAGGAAACCAATGTTGGAGTCACCAGCTAATTCTTCTTCTCCCTCAGTGAAGAGATTAGCATCATCCTTTGGGTTCAACTCAGGCTGGAAGGAGAAATCAGATTCTATTTCGAGATATCTAACTGCTAAGTTGGTTGGTGCTGCTTTAATGTCAAGTTTTTCCTGTGTGGGAGGAGGATCATTTGGTTGCCCTTAAATTCTGGTAGCATTGCCTTGGTATGACTGATTGGGAAATGTCCTCCTTGGTATATCTCTGTACGAAGGAGCAGAAGACATCCCTTGCACCATTTGCTTTTAGAGAGCTAGTAACTCATTTGCCAGCTTCTACACCATTAGATTAGTGGTGTTTGTAGATGGATATTCAGAGAATAAAGAAGATTCACCTCTGTTAGGATCTCTCCTTATCTTTCCTACCAAGATAAGATCATCTTCCACCTCAGTGGCCAAATCTTGAGCTACAACAAGGTTTATGTGGCCAGCCTATCTCAATAGAAAACTCACTTCAGGTAGTCGTGAGTTGATGAAGAAGCATTTGAGATTCTCAGCTATTGACTGAGCAATGGTAGGAATCCTATTCCTCAACTTGTTGAACTTGGCTATGAAATCTCTCATTAGTTCATGAGGTTCCTTCTTCATTTATGTGAGATGGGCTAGTAGGGCATGCACATATTCTATAGGCTTGAACTTGGCTTCAAATTTAGCTTTAAGGGTGTTTCAGTCAGTCATAGTCTGGGCCTACAGATGAGAGAATCCATCTACAACAGTGCCTTGTAATGTTTCTACAAATAGCCTGACTGCTACATCCTCATACTCCATGCCTATCACACCATAGGCTATGCTAAAGGCTACAATATGTTCATCAGGATAAACTCTCCCATCACCAAAGAATTTTGGGAAATTCTTCCTTAAACTACGAGGTAGCTCATGTAGAAGTGGAGTTAGATTGAGTAGACCAAAAGAGTTGCCCAAAGGGCCTTGAACTGCCATGATTTGACTACTGAAGGGAGGAATAACAAATGTCTGAGGGGTATGTATTGACAAAGCTTTGCTAATAGCATAAATGGATACTTTGCCTAGTAATGGAGACCTGATTTTGGTAGGAAGAAAACTCCTGGTTCACTGAAGGTGAGATGGAGAAGGGAACATGTCAAAATCCCTTTGTTGTACTAACTCGAATACAGGGTCAACAATACCTTTAGATATATGGCTTCTTGTATACTGTGGATCTGCTGGAGTGTAAAATTGAAATGGATAAGGATAGGGCCTGATTTAATTTGAAGCTTGAGGCTTCAAACCGCACAAAACATTCCCCAGCAGAGTCACCAAAAACTTTTGGGTGAATATTTTGTCACCAGTTAACTGATGGGCAAAATAGATTTTTTCAATCACATCATAAGGAGATTGGTTGGCCGAATGTGCAGGTTTAGCACATCAAAAAGGGACAAATCTCTCCTCTCATCAAGGGGAGGTTCCCTATAAATATGAGGTGTTATATACTATATATATAAACTAAAAATAACACTCAGGGATAGGAGAACACCATCCATCTCTCTTTTTTCAGAGATGATGTTCATAGATCAAAGGAGAAATCTTGGTGAAATGACATAAGGCACTTCTCTTCTTTCAGAAGTGGTCTGTAGCAAACAACAAGAATCCTTTCTAAAAAGTAACAAGTAAATGAAATAGGACACAGTAACCAACATAATGAGGTGTAACACAAAGTCTCCACCTCAACTGCCAAAGAGTGAAATACGAAGGACAATGGGGGCACAAAGTCATCCCAAGATCTTTTAAATAGAAATAGAAAACAAACACACTAAAGACAATTGTGGCAGCACAAAGTCTCTCCACAGTTGGCTTTAGGACACCTTCCTGATTACTTCCACTAGTTCCACTTATTTAATTAAATTAAAAAGAATGCATTCAGGAAATAGACATAAGAACAATTTTCTCAACAACAAAAGCTATTCCAACATAAAGTCTGAAAGGTCACTTGCTTTCTCATTCAATTATTGAAATATGATTAACAATCTGAGCTCAAAGACTCAGTAATGCCTTTCAATTTGGGTAAAGTTTTGCTTCTGATAACAAAAAGATCTCCTTTGCACAAAATAAGAGATTACAATATATAGCAGCCAAGAAAGACTTGGGCACTTTGTTTCATGGAAAGGCCCATGCTGCATTCAATGTCTTGAATGCATTTTTAGTTTTGTGAAGGGGCCATGCTGGAATAAGGCATCGACCTTAGCTGTGGCATGTCAATTCATCTCAAATGTCCCCTCCAAAGTATAGGTTGCTTGGTCCTCTTCCTGATATTTGCATAGTTGTCTACTTCACTTTTACTCGATAGAGAAAAATAGGCCACGTCCTTGAGTACTCAAGCTCTCTGATATCCACTTGGTGGACTATTTCACCAACTAGAAATAACTCCTACGTAGATATTTCTAGATTTCCTATAGCTTTCCCTCTTTCTTGTTGTAATTTGAGCTCTCAAGCCATGTCTTCCCTTTAGCAGGCTCTTTCAGCTTCTTCTTCAGTTGGTCGCTCAGTTTGTTCTTCAAGTTTTGTGCCATATTAAAAAATAAACGAGCATTTTGTTACCTTGAATTTGACGTCCACAGGGACGTCATTAGTTGCTGGTCACTTGAACCACTTTGAACCATGAACCTTTGAACCATGAGAGTGCATTGGTTCAATGGTTCGGGCGGTCCTATTGGCTCCTTGGTTCAATTGCTTCCTTGGTTCAATCACTTTCTTTCCTCTTTGGTTAAACCATCTCTTCAACCTTGTCTCTGGAATCTTCCACTTCCTTCCTTCGCTCAAAGATTCCCTTTGAACTTTGAAATTCCTTGAACCTTTGAACCTTTGAACTTTGAACCATTTTGGTTCAAAGTTCAATGGTTCATTCTCTTTCTTAGAATCCTTTGGTCCTTCAAAGTTTCTGGATCCTTTTCTTTTTTGTTGAACTTGTTGAACCTTTGAACTTTCAACCATTTTGGTTCAAGGTTCAACAGTTCAGTGGTTCATTCTTTGCTCTTCAAATCCTTTGTTCTTCTAAGTTTTTGGATCCTTTTCTTTTCTATTGAACTCGTTGAACCTTTGAACTTTGAACCATTTTGGTTCAAGGTTCAATGGTTCATTCTTTGCTCTTCGAATCCTTTGTTCTTCTAAGTCTTTCAAACTTTATTGAACTCATTGAACCTTTGAACTCGTTAAACCATTTTGGTTCAAGGTTCAATGGTTCAATCTTTCTTCTTCAAAGTCTTCTTTCATTTAAGTCTTTTGATCTTATTGAACTCATTGAACCTTTGAACCCATTGAACCATTTTGGTCAACGGTTCAACCTTCACTCTTCGAAGTCTTCTTTTCTTTAAGTCCATTGAAGCTGTTAAACTTTTCGAAGCAGTTGAACTTTGAACTTGCCAAAGTGCTTAACTCTTTTAAGTCTGCCGATGTCATTGAACCTTTGAACAAGTTGAACCTTTGAACCTTTGGAGGCGGGGTTCAATGGTTCAATGGTTCAATATTTTGATTGAAGCCTGCCGATGGACCTTTTGGCTAAACCTCGGCATTGAACCAGCCTTGAAAATTCCTAAGTGTTGGAACTTCTTTCTGAGAAACCTTGCCTATTGAACTTGCGAGTTCTCTAGCTAAGAAGCTTGAATAATTGAAGAACTTGAATACTCAGAACATTTTTTTTTGAGAAGGGAAGAGAGAATTTTGGCCTGCAGGACCAAAATAGTTGATATGTTGTCCCAAAAACAAGTGACGGATTTTGGGAACAACAATATCCATCAACTTAGATATATGTGAATTTATGAAACTGAATGAACTATCTTTTGTATTGACCAATTAGTGTAGCTCCATCATCAGAAATCCTTTGAGATCTGTTTCCTTCTATATTGTTGATCACCAACATAGAAAATGTGTCATTGACACATCTAAATTGTTTGAAAATTTATTTGTGAGAAATTTGTAGGTAGTGTTTGTAAATTTTATTCATTGGGTCAAATTTTCCTTCTTTTTTAAGATCAAAAAAGTCCTTAGATGGGCATTGGAGTACACCAAGTAAGAAATCATGTAGAAATGCCCATTTGTTTTGATTTCAATCAACTAATAATGAACAGAGTTGTTAATGAGGATTCTCTAGTGAATTACCTCTTTACTTCTGTAGATGGTGTTCATCATTAGGAACATCCATGAATGAAACTCTATAGAAGCTTACTTGTCAAAAAATTTGTTCAATGGCATAATCATATTTGAAATTTTTTACTTGAAATCTAATTGATGTAATCATTTAGAGACTTTAGTTATCCTTTATATTTTCTATTGCAACTATATCCTATTAATGGTTTTAATATATTGATCAATATTCTCATATTAGTAACTTTTGCCAATCTCTATATTCAATTTTTTATATGTATCCTATGGTAAAATACTTAAAAAATCATCGATGAAATCAACATCCAACTTAGATATCACCACATTATTATTGGTGTGAGATTTTCATGTCATAGTATTTTAGTTTCTTTTACAAGCTAGGATGAGGTATACACACTATGTAAATGTTGGAAAACTAGCAACTTGAGGAATACCATAGTCACACATACATTTAGTGATATTGGACTTATAATCGACATTGTTTATATCCTATAACTCATTCAAATCATGCATAACATTTTAATATTATAAATCTTATAAATTTTAGTCTTGAGACTCAACATTAGCTTAATGCCCTTATATTTGTATTTCATTTTCACAAGGGTAAAAGAGAGGACATAAAATTTTGACATGGTATGCAACAGTTTATATAGGTAGTCTAGAGGGAGGGAAATATTATGCAAATATCGAGAAGTAACTACACTACTTATGAAAACTTATAAAATTCTTAGAAACACTCTACTAGTAGCTCACAATTCCTAGTCAAAAAATATGGCTATCCTTTATAGGGATAAGTTCCAACTTCACCCTTTGAAAAAATTTCAACTCTTATAGCAATGCCTAGTCAAAACTTTTGGCCATCCTTTACATGGAGAAAGGAAAACAAATCTCCTAGCAACTAAATTTTTTACAAACCCTTTGAGTTGTATGTCACTTATTTGTCTATTATAAATCTATATGGTTTTTTATAAACTATAATTCCACCATGACCTTTTCCAATATGAATTTTACATACTTGAATAAAAACCCCAAGGTTGAGAAATCAATTTAATGGAGAGAGATGGATTCCTTCTGATTATGAAAAACCTAGCCTTTTTCCTCTATGGAATCCTTGATTAGACCACAAACCCGTAGGGGAACTCACCCATGAAGTTTTATTATCTTTTTCTTGGTAAAAATATTTAGAATAAATGTTGCACCTAAAATAAAATTGCATATGATAATGTGGAAGGTATGCATAATTGGAGGGAGAGTGGGAGGAAAATGTAGTGATAATGGAATGAAATGGAGGGATGTATATAGGTAGAGGATGGAGGGAAGATTGCATGCATATAATTAATGGCATGATGCATAAAACTTGACTATAAAGTCTCTTTCACATTTATGTTTTTTGCACCTATCATGTTCATTGTGCTCATGCTACACTATATACACCATAAATAACTTATAACAAAATTTATGATTATTTATAAATAAAATAATATAAGTACGTATTAGATTAGATAAAGTGCATCTCCTTATATATATTAACACTCCCCTTAAGATGTATTATGTAAGGGAGAGGGTGAAGCAAGTTATACTAGCCTAAGTAATCTCAAAAGAATAACGGTGGTGTGTACACCAACATGTTACACATGGTACATTTAATCTCTTTCTTTTGATATGAGTGATTTTCAAGACCATCCCTAACCTCCAAATCATGGCGTCAATCAAGGCATTTTATTATTGGTTATAGATGACAGTTTGAACTACCCAAGATAAGAGATACCAATAGAGATAAGGAAGCACCATATCTATTATTATATTATTAAGAAGTGGAATTTTATCCGATGTGTCATTGATTCCTATATTTATTTTAGATTTTAATTCCAATGCCAAAGTTCTCAGGAGTCACAACATGGTTCACATGCCACTAGGTGTATTCATTGTTATGCTCATTTTTTAGTTCTAATTTCATTTTGTTACATTCACATTAATTTATCAAGACATTGAGTTCTTGCATGTATTCATAATTGTTTGCGATTAAAGAATATTTATAGACACTAGAACATGAGTGAACCTATCCTAATACTTTCAATCCTTCATCCTTCTATCTTTAATAGATAATTTTAGGTATGCATTTAATTTTTGTTTCAATTTGATATACATGCATGCATTCATGCAAAAACATCAAAGTGGGTCATTATATAAACCTATAATTTTGGTACAAGACCTTTTTTCACTGCACCTATCATGTTTTATCATATTTGGACCATTTGCACACATTTGAATATTTTCAAACACTTTCCACCCATATTTAACCTTTCATGACCTTACATCATCTAAATTTCCCTATAAACATCTAAGATCTATCAGTTATCATCATCAAGATTCAAGTTATTAATCCTCTATTTAATTTGATCTATGTTTTGAGCCTTTTTCCTATTGGGTCAGAATCAATAGTTTGATGATTTTGAGTGGGTCATAATTAAAGGTCTGCTAATTCCGACCCTCTTATTTTTTTTGATCCTTTATACCTTGCCCTGATTTGCAACACCTTGAATATTAATTATCACTATTCTATAGGGTTGGACTATGTGTGTAGGTGTTTTTGAGATGTCATAAGCTCTATTATAATATGGATCCCTTACAAACTAATTCTCTCGAGAATGCACATCTAGTTAATTTTATCAAGAGGTTTTTACATGTTATTAGTGAGTTTGTACATTGGGCCTACATTGTATCAACATCAATCAAATTCCTTCCTTGTCACTTGTACCAAAAGAAGGTCTAGCAAAGTATATAGTTGTATTTGATTATAGAGAGAGGATGTGAACATATTTCTCTCATTTTGGTTAGGAACACTCACAACCACTATAAGTACATTGTGCCCTAATTATGAATGTGCAAGATTTGTAGTTGAACCCATAAGAAGGAGGCTCGAGCCACGAGCATTTTTAGGGGGTAATATTAAATTATTTTATTTTTCGTATTTTAAATTTTAAAATTATTATGTATATAAAAAAATAAAAATGAAAAATTAGTCTAATGTTCCAAGTAGTAGTAGTTGTAAAGGATCTAGAATGTTTGAATTAGCAAAGAAATAAAAATCTTAAATAATTATATCCGGAATAAAAAGGGAAAAAATGTCAGCATAAATTTTAAAATGTATTTTGCTTGCAGGTTGCGCTGTGTGTTTGAAAATATATAATATCGAGATATTTAATAAATTAATATCTTTTGTGGAAGTGAGTTTGTTTTGTTTTCAGTTGTGGCTGTGAAGGAAACATTCCGAATTTCCAATGAATTACGAAAAATTGTCAAGAAAGAAATAAATTGATTGTTTCAAGATCATAATTTTGGATTACTAGAGTCCAACTGGTGGTATATCTTTTGTTTTATTTTCAATAAAGAAGTCTTTAATTCCGTGGTTTTATTTTATTATTTTTATTCTCACCAAAAAAAAAAAAAGGTGATGCCAAACCTTTTTTTAAAAGGTATCTTGCGTGTCCGGAATATAATTTGAGAATTTATAAATAAAAGAGATTGGAGTGATAGTTTAAGAAAAGTCTTTAATTATTATTGTCAGCTGCATGCACAAAGAATTGGTCAATTTCAGCGCGAAGAACACGATCAGGAAATAAAAGATTATTTTATTTAAATGTCGTTGATTGGTTGTCCAAATTGAAGCAGAGGTGGGGTGATTTACCATAACCCCTGGACTGCATGAATCGATTTAGCAGAATAGAAATGACAAAATTTGTATTGGTTTTGTTTTAAGAAAGCAGCGTTTACTTTATTCCAACACCTTAAAGGGCAGAAGCGCTACATAACTGTATTGCCAAAGCGTGAAGGGAAGAAACAGCAGTTTGAAAGGAGTATTAAATATATTCCAACATTATTTTATTGGTATGTCTATTCACTCAAGTGATGGTGCAATGCAATAGCTTCCAGCTGATCGGCTAACATTAATTTGACCTCTGAATGCAATTTGTTTGTGGCTGCGCTGGAGAAAATAAATATATTAAATTGTTGAGTTGCTAGACTTGGTACATTTTATTGGATCAATTCATCTTGGGCAGGTCAGGTCTGATATATAATGCCTTCAATGAAGTCATGTTAATTGTGAATTCGCTAATTTGTTTATTAATGTATGTGGCGCCTGCAGTATTGTGCAATACTTAAAGTGGTGGATTAAATTTTGTGAATTCTAATTTATATAATTCTCAGTAAGGAAAGGTTTGTAGATGGTTATTTCTCAGTAAGGCGTTATAAAAGAAAAAGAAACCAGTTCAATAACAATTGCCAAGTATTAAAAAGAGGGAAGTAAATCGAAACACCATCGTCCATGATATATACAAGGGAGATAAATTTTAGATAGTTATTCTAGTCGTCATCTATTAACAAAGTGACCTGTAATTTTTTACGTCCCAGCACAAGATCACAATTGAAGGTTGATTCTATCCTAAGTCATAGTCGGCGATCCGCTGATTCTAGGTCTTTTTCATATCCTAGTTATATCCTACGGTCTCAATATAATCAGCCTTAAAAGCCTATTTCTAACATTAAAATTTAGTTACAGTATCATTCCATTACTATTTCTTTTTCAATGTTTAATTGTACTTTCATGCATTATCTTAGGCACTAGATCAGGTCTGATTATTGTTATTTTTTGTGTTATCTTGGATCTCTATTGTGCCTAAATTTTAATAAGTTTATCATAGACTAATCATCTTGTCGATGGTGTTTTGACATAACAGTTAGGTAAGGTTTTGTTAAGACAAAGAATACCCAGTGAAGAAAATGCTTTCCTAAGGTCTAAATGTACTAGGTCTTGTTATGCTAGCATTCACTTAGTAGGTTGATGTGTAACCATCCCATTTCAAGGAGGCTTTTTAAAAAACTAAATCTCTATGATAGATTTAATTTATATATTGAGGACGTAGGAAGTTCCCTAGATGGTGCTCAAGGGCCTAACCTCAAATGGAAATAATCTTTTCTTAGGATAAACATAACATGTAAATAATTGATTTACAAGTAGATTTATCACGTGCATATATTCAACAATGCTTAAACATTGAAAAAAAGAACTAAGCAACCAAGATTAGCATGCATATTTAGATTTATTTCAACCTAGATTAATTCATCATTATAAAAAAAATACAAAAGAGAAGGGATAAAAAGATAAAAATCACGTTAATACTGAATATGTTCTTACAATGTCTAATTGAGCACACCTGTTGAAACCAATCCTTGGTTGAGCTAGACCTAGCATAACTTCACCACGAGGATGGTGCGAGAGTTTGGTAAGATGGCTAGATAAGAGGAAAATAACACAATCACCATACACATGCATAAGAGATGGATTTAAACTCTTAACAACCTTTGAAATATCAAATTGTACATTTTTGTTAATAATACTTAGTGATTACAATAATTCTAGTGTAATAAATAATTATGTAGCAGCAAGATTAAAACAAGAGAAAGGAAGAGATTATCCTAAAAGGCAATAAAATGCATGAAAGTATGTCTAGTTCTATATGTCTCTATTACAATTCACAAAGAGCCAGTCAAGAGCAACATCCTCTAATCCTAAAAAATAAGAACCTTGAGAAAGGCTCTCAAAAAATAATATATACACAAAGGGGCCAACCCCTTCCCTCAATTTCCAACTTAGCTCACTAATGAGACAATTACAAACATTTATTGTTGATTGAGAAAATGTAAATGGGGGTCATGATTTTCTGACATATCTAGAGGCATGCCCATGCTTTATAGTTATCCACCATCCCATTCATCATTGGCCATCTATCACATTTTCATTCGTTCAGAGTTGTCTCATCTATCTTCTTCATTACCGCATATAGACCTTGACTTGATCCCCTTTGCCTTGTGCTTCATGATTCAAAAATGATCTTCTATGTCACACTAATATAAGATTATATTTTATGCTTTATTCTTGGGATAAGGGTTCGGGCTCTCTAATGAGGATACATCCAAATCAGTGGCTTAAATCTAAATATGAAACCTACAAGATCAAACAAAATGGTCAAACATAAACACTTTGAAGAAATGACAAGATAAAATCATTTAAATGATTGAATCATGAATAAAAGATCCATGACCAATTTAGATCAAATGTATGAAACAAATGAAAGACTTTGATATTTAGACATAGACATTCATATTAATCAACTTTCGATTCAAACATAAGCCTTTCCATATGTAAAAAACACATACAAATCCATCATTAATTTAGACCGAGCCTTATAGAATGGAACAAAATTTTTATGAAGCTCACTTGGCCAATGGAAATTCATCATTTAATCGATCAACGTTTTCCTCGGGCCTTTGTTAGTTTTGACATTTGGGATGACCATCAATTTTAAGTTTGTTAAGTGTCAATGGCACATCCTTATTTACACATAGGTTTAGTGCTTACATATTGGTAGTGGGTAGACGCCTTTCAAACTTAATCTCAAAGGGATGATGATGTCATCATGGTGCCATATGGTAGCCCCTCGTTAAGATGGGCATTTGGTTTGAAGATATAAAAGGCACCATGTGGCATCACCAAAATAAGCTAGGGCCTTTAACTTTCTACTATAATTAGTTTCATCTCTGCGGTCCTAGGATTCCAAGGAGTTGTCATGTGGTAGCCTCTCAAGGTGTCAGGGCCATAGGACTATTAGCCTATTATCGGGGTCTTCTATCAATCTGAGCTCCTTAGCTCTCAAGAAATCTCCATGTGGTGTCTTAATCGGACCTTGAGGGGCTTAGAGCCATTAGACTGTTTCTAAAGTCTCCATGGCCCCAAACTCTTAAGAAATCACCACATCATGACCTCTTGGGACCTTGGGGCCATGGAACCATTAAACTTTTGATTAACTCTTTGTTGACATGGGTTATCAAAATCATGCTATCTGGTATGATCTCGGGGCCCTTAAGCATTAAAAGGACTTAGAAATTTTTTGGACTAGCCTAGGAATTTAAAGTAATTTGAAAACACACATGAAAAGGTATAGGGGGAATCAAAAGACTCAAGGCCCAAATTTGGAACAAAGAAAAGTGGTTAAGGCATCAAACTCTAATTTTGAAGACATGGTCAAATCGACTCAATTATCTTGGACTTAGCATATTTCAAGCTCACTCGATTTGACTCGATATACTGAGATCTTGGTAGAATTCAACTCAGGTGCCTCAGGCTCAATGGAATCGAGCTCAACAGATAAGGGCTCGATCAAGTTGAGTTTAAAAAAATAGAAATCAAGTATCTACCCTAAAAATCTAAATATAGATGGGTTATTCAAGTGAATAAATAAACTAAGGCCTAGCACATAGAAATTGATTAGCCTAAGATTATAATTAAAAAGTTCTTAACTCAAGATTTAGCCTTGAATCCCATAATAAGCACAAACACTTACTAGATTTAACCATTCACAAATATGCAAAAGTCCATTCCCAAGCAAACTCTCAAACCTGAAAGGCCCTTTAGACCAAATGTAGAAATGTTCAGAGTAGTCAAGAAAAGAGGGTCCTTAATTAGTTTAAAGATGGGGCATGTTGTGGAAGCAACAAAAATGGTGACTCATGTTGGGAGATACTTGTGAGTATATCAATAATTTAGAATCTCAAGTTATCATTCAAATACAAACATTAGCTACAAGCAATCATCCAAAGAAAAACCAAAATATAAAGTCAAAAACTATGCTTCAACACATGACATACTAAATTGTAATTCTACCTAAAGACCATCGATTTGTGTATTATGTGATTATTTCAATTACTTTACATGCATAGACAATAAATCATATTTTTCCAAATGATAAGAAATTATGAAAGGGAATAGATTTTGTAATTTAACTTAAGGGGGGAATGGTGTGGGCATTGCTCTATTGTCAATCAGGCATTCATATCCCTAAAAGAGATATCTCTAGTGCCTTTCAAAGGCATTGCTCCACTACCAACTAGGACAAAAACCCTGTGGTGAAGGTTTCCAAGATCACCCTTTCGAGTAGAATTTTCATTTTTTGCAATTTAGTTTAACTTTTTATTAAAGAATTTTTAATTTTTCATCTGTAAAGGGTTAGGGACCAAGCCATGAGCTTAAGGGAAAATCAGAAAGCTCATGACAAATAAGACAATTTAGAATAAAATTAGTGGTGATTATTCGTTTATATATTTCATTTAGTGAATTTGATCATCATTAAAAAATAAAAGAGTCCTTTCTAAATCCATATGTTCCATTTCAAATCATTAGCCTTCAACATTTTGAAAATATAAGGAAAATACAATAATTTATGCAAGCATTCAGGTGAAGATTTTCACATTAATGCATAAGAGTGTCATTTGGTTCTATTTACATACAAGCCACTCATTTATCAAATTTTGATGAAGAAATGGAACTCTGAGGTCAAAATAACAAGTTCAACTCAAAAAGCAACACCACACAACTAAACCAAGCATCAAAAAGTAAAGCAAACAAACAAAAAGCAATGAAAGCAAACCTAAACTAAAATAAGGGATAGAAAGAAAAACAAACAACAAAGTAAAAAGAAACAAGAAAGTATTTATAGGGTGTTCCAAGCCCATTTAGGGCTATAAGTAGTGTTCAAGGAATTAATCATTGACGAGCAGTGGGACATCCTCACTAGTTTAGACACCTTAGGTGAAAATCATTCTCACCCAAGATTTTAGAAATCAGATGGGGACCTGCTCATAAGACATCAGTTTTTTTATATTGTCCCTTTTGTTCATTAGCCTTATCACACATAAGGACAAGGTCTGAGGCATACAATTCTTTTTATTTGGATTATTTTATAAACTAATATTTAATAATCCTTTTGTATTTACTAAAATGCAACAAGGTTGCATCACATTTTTTATCTAAGTGCATAAGATTCAAGAGATGAGCCTTTACTTGGTCATTGGTTCCCAAATTATTAGTCATTAATTGAAAGGTAGGAATTTTAAAGTTAACTGGAAAAATAGAGTGTTGGCCATACACTAAGTGGTAGGGAATAGTGCCTAAAAATACTTTAGTTTTAGTCCTATCAACCCACAATACAAATTTTAAGACATTATGCCAACTCCTAGGATCCTTTTCCAATGTCCTCTTAATTATTTTTATCAAATTCTTATTAATGGACTTAGCTAGTCCATTTAATTGCAACTAATAATTAGAAGATAATTTGAGGATTACCTTGTGATTGTATGTCCATTCCAATAATTATCAAGAGGAAAAAGTGGGTCCACGATCACATACCAATGCATAAGGCATACCAAACCTTGTGATGATGTGTTCCTCTATAAATTAAATGACTATGTCAGTCATGAAATTATTGAGTGATTGAGCCTCAACCCAATGAGTGTAGTATTCCATGGCTATGAGAATGAATTTATGTCCTAAAAATGAATTCTCATTGATTGCTCCCATGAAATATAGTCCCCACTTTATAAACAGTCAAACTTCGACTACTGGCGACAAATGTATTATTGGGGTACATTCTATATGTGTAGTTGTTTGGCATATATGGTATTTTATGACATGTAAATGTACATCTTTAAAGAGATGCGGCCAGTAACAACCTACTCTCAATATCTAGTGAATTGTGGTTTCACTCTAACCATGCCTAGCCCCATACTTTGCATGAAAATCACTAATCACACTTGTTACGTCATCTTTATCAAGACACCTCAGAAAAATACCTTGGTGGTTCCTTTTGCATAGCATACAATCTTTGATCATAAAGTGGCTAATTTTTAGGCATAATGCCCTTCTTTGTGTAAAGTTTAAATGATTGGGGCAAACATTGTTAAGAAGATAATGGACTACATCCTTATACCAGTCATAATTGGTGATGTCTTCAATCCTATATTATTGGCAAGTGATTTACATATATAATTTCATTTTAATTATAATGAGTCTTTTTCTTCTCACAATAGTCATTAACTAAAGTTCTAGGTTGAAATATTGAAGGATAATTATCCACTTGCCTCTTCACTTGCCTAATTTATTCTTCATTAACATGGCTTTGACTACTAGATCAGGCACAATAACGAAGATTTTATTGTGTAATATGTAATGGTAGAATTTATTGATGGCCTTGATTAGTGCAAAGTCCCATTTATACATCATAGTGTATTTTAATTATGCATTCCTTAGAGGGGAGTTCATAAATGAAATAGGTCATTCATCTCTAACCCCTTTTATTTGTGTCAAAACAACAATGGTTGAAAGCTTTGAAGTGGAGTAGTAAATATAAAAAGGCTACATGTAATTAGGGATTATCAACACTGGTATGTTCACAATTACCTCTTTGATTTGGGTGAAAGTTTCCTGCACTTCATTTGTCCACTCAATTTTAACATCTTTCTTAAGAATTTTCTTTAGAGATCTATCTTTACAAATTTGGAGATGAACTTCCTCACAAATTTGATCTTGCTAAAAAATGAATTCAATTCTTTCATGTCAGGCAATGGGATTTCCAAAATATCTTGAATTCTCTCAGGGTCTATTGATATATCCCACTTTGAAATGATATGGTATAATAGATTCCCTTCAGTGACACCAAATATACACTTATTTAGGTTCAATGAGATCTTGTCATCTCTACATCTTCAGAGTACTCTCCTCAAATCTTTGACATGGTCACCTTTGTGTTTAGAGAAAATTTTAATTTGTGACATGTATACCACAATACACTTGCCCATAAAGTATTTGAAATATATGTCCATGGACCTTTGAAAGTCCCCTGCATTTATGAGGCCAAAAATCATTTTCATATAAGCAAATGTGCCCCACTTGGTCATGGACATTATTTTGATCCTATCTTCATAGTTGACCACTATTTTATTATAACCAAAGTATCCATCCAAGAAGGGCATCTTCTAAGTTCCCTTCATTTATATAACTTTATCTAATGATAGCAATGGGTAATTATCCTTTTCAGATGCCTTATTCAGGTTGTAAAAATCAAAATAAAGTTTGATTTCCCTATTCTTATTCCTCACTAGTTCTAAGTTTTTAACCCACATGGAGTGCCTAATTAGAAATATGATTCTCATTGCTATTAATTTTTGAACTTCTTTAAATATTAGTGGCTCAAGCAAAAAATTAACCATCCTTTGTCTCTACCTAACAAGCTTGATTATGGGATTTAAGGGGATGGTGTGCATCAAGATGGAGGTGTCGAAGACTTTTAGATCTTCATAGCTCATGCAATCATGTCTATGAAATCTATGAGGGACTGTGACATTTATCACTTCTCTTCTAGGGTATTGGTTGTGCCTAGGAACACATTTTTGAATCATTAACATCCTCCAGGTTACAATGTTCATGCAACATGCCTTTAGCAGGGGTTGACTTGTTCTTTTCCTTTTGATATTCCATGTCGAATAGTCTATCAAGTGAGACCATCCATTTGGGTATGATATTTTTCTTCAATTTCAAGGTCCCATCGTCATCTAGATTGAAGCCTCCTCGACCATCCTCATCAATAATTTTATTGAAAAATACCTCTGTATTGGTGATGAAGTCTAAGATGTGTTGGTCATCATTAAAGACTTGAAAATTTATGATATTATTAGGGATTGAGGGGGTAGAGACTAGCTCTACTAATAATATTCACATCCTTAAACTAGTAATGGGTTCAAAATTACTTATAGTATTATCTAGTGTATCATTTATGTAGTTGTTTTTATATGGGTAGAGTCTGAATGCCAAATGCAATAAAATATTCTATCAAGTTCTAAACTCTATTGCAATACCTTGACGAACACTTATCATTGTATGAATATTATCTCTTTAATTATTTAACTAGTAATTCTGAGTCACCCGTTACTCTAATGTTTTTCACCTTCTTTCCTAGGGTGAACTCAAGCCCATGGACTAACACCTCATACTTAGCCATATTATTTGTACAAGCAAATTATAGGTGGTATGAAACTAGATAGGACTTCTGTCTTGGATTAACCAATTCTAGTCTAGTACCACATCTACTTTTGGACTTGGAACCATTGAATTTTAATGTCCACAAGTCTAATTTTATTGCATTAAAGCATGTCCTATATCTAGAATATGTTGGTGGTCTTTGAAATGGAGGTTTAGCTATAATGTTAACCTCTTAGTGTATTTTCACATATTTTATTGAGCACCCATTCTTTTTCATGATTTGTGAGTGTCTTTCAGTCAATGAAGGCTCTATAGATAATTCTTCTATGGTGGAAGTAATAAGGAAGTCATCCATAGTGGTTGTTTCATCTTTTAAAGAGCATAAGGAGTCTTTGTTCTTGTCTAAGTCACCAGATTTCAAATTCTCACATGTTAAAGCTACATCTTGAAAAGAGACCATATCTAAGGCACAATAGAATTCCTCTTCATCTAACTAGTTTAATTCCTCTAATTTTGTATTTTATTACAAGATGACAATGTCAATAAAGAGGTTGTCTTGGGTCTTTTCTTATTTGTCTAGCAAGTAAACTCCCATTTCTAACTCTTCATAGAGTACCTCATTCATTTAATTATAATTAGTAATCATATGTGCCATCTTTGGTTCTCACTCAATTCTGGTCTAGTTAGTTATACCATGCCATGATAACCACATATAGACACTCTATTTTTATCACTTCCATGGTAAGTTGAAAAATGGAATGATTCTAAGCAATTGCACACAAATCTGGTCTGAAATCTTATGTTCATCTAATATGCATGCTTGAACTCATCTTGGGGCACCTCTGGGTGGGTCAATCTGTTAAGTACATGATATACTGAGAGTGGGGGTGAATCAGTATATCATATATATTTTAAAAATTTTACTTAATCAAATTCCTTTTCTTTAACCACTTAATCATATATTCAATATATGTAATAAAACTGAAACAATAACATGCACCACACAAGAGAGAGAGAGACACCAAATTTTTACATGGAAACCCAATGTGGGAAAAACCATGAAGAACTATCTCAAGTATGTAAATGAGCACCAACTCAAGTTTACAAAGTTTGCAAGTACTAACTTGTAGGAGCACCAACCCCTTTTCTAAGCACCAACATAATAATGCTTTATGAGCACCCACCCACAGGAGCACCAACAACTCTTGTGTAGAAAACACAATTATCTCGCAATGTTGCTTTCTCAAAAAAATGATAAAACACTACTATATATATTTATTTTCTCTCCTCTTTTATCTTCTCTCTTGCTCTTCTCAGCTAGATAAAACAATTACAAGCCATGCACTTCCATCTTATAAATGGATTTCCAAGCCTCCTTTTATAGCTTTCTAAATGACCTTTGTTCATTTTAAAAGTCACATGGTAACCCTTCATGGGGAAAAGTGTCCTTTCCCTCTTTTGTCTTTATCTGGTGACTCTTTGAATTCCTTAAGGTCACCCTTCATGGGAAAATGCACCCTTTCCCTCTTTTGTCTTTACTTGGTGACTCTTTGACTTCTTCATGGGCCCTCTTTTTTATTTATTCAACCAAAAATATATCTGTTAATATTTAATTAATATTAAAACACTTTATCCAAGATATGAACATTAAAAACACCTATAAACATTAAATGCTACAGGGTCTTTGTCACTAATACTGCTAGACCTTTGACATCAATAACAATGTTTCCAAAAATCTCCCCCTTTATCATTGATGGCAACCTTAAATTGAAACTACCACATTATAAAACCTATACTACACATGCCAACCTAAAATTGAGACCTACACATACTGCCAACTAAAAACATACAATAATTCCCCCTTACTATAGCATCTTATTTTCTAAACCTATTCATGTACCGATTCCTGTACTTATCTCCCTTTGACATCAATGTCAAAGGGTCTATCCTAGAGCTAACACTTAGCTTCCCCTCAACTAAAATAAATTACTCCTAACTTCTCTCTCATATACTTGAATGTGTCCTTTGGTAGTTCCTTTGTGAATATGTTTGATAACATATATAAATTGTTTCCTGTCCTCTAAGCATATGCAATCAACATATTTGAATCTTTTCTTCTAATCTCACAACCTTCTGCATAAAAATTTAATGTGTGTCCTTGGTCACACATTTTACTTACACTCAACATATTATGCTTAAGATCTTCTACTTACAATAAATTCTCAGTCTTGGTTCTACCATTATCCAAACTTAATGTACCTTTTCTGACTATCTTGGCAGTGGTATTGTCTCCAAATTTCACTGTGCCACCATTGATCTTCTTTAGAGTTATGAAATTTCTCTTGTCTCCTGTCATGTGCCTCAAACATCTGCTATTGATGAACCATGGTTATTCTTCATTTCTTGTATGAAAATCTATCTAGACTAACATAGATTATTCAGGTTGTTTCTTTTGCCATGAATCTATCTGAACTCTCTTCTTGATGAATGGAGACTTAAGACCTTGGTCCTTCTTGATTGACTCGAACATGCTTTTACAATACTGGGTTATGTCCAAAATTATTACACTTGTGACATACTATGGATTCTTCATTAAATCCTAATAGAGGAGCAAAAGAGTTATGGCTTCTGCTTGACCCTACATGAGTTCCCTTCTCCTTGTTTTTAAAATTTGTTAACTCTTTTCTTACAGTCTATTTTCTTATGATCATAACCATTATAATAAAAACAATAACCATGAAAATAATAATTAATAATCCTGTTATGGTTTGTGTATCTTTGACTAGGTGGTTTTTTGTAGCTTTGTTCTCTCCAGCCTTCTTTATTTGAGCTAGCCTTTGCATTCTTAACTTCTTCCTTTTCCATTTCTTATTTTTTAAGGGCTTCAACACAACTCTTTTCATTTTTTGTGTTAACCTTGTCTTGAGGTTCTGTGAAAGTAGTGGCCTCCCCTTTCTCTTTTTCAAATCCGATACCTGTCTTATCTAACATTGATCTTTGAATTTATAATATCTTATTCAACATGTTAGTTATATTTTTAAATTTTGAATCATTGGTTGCTTTATCATTGGCTGCTTTATTTGTTCTCTTGATATCTTCTTTTAAAGAGATAATTTCAAAAACATACCTTTCACATTCTTTACTTACTTTTTGCCATTGTGATGTTAGATCTTCTCTAGTATTTTTGGATTCTTCAATGTGTGCTTGTAGATCTTCAATTATTTCCTTTGACTCCTTTTCATTTTTCTCAATCTAGAGCTTCAATCTTCAATTTTTATTCTCAAGAGCTTTTAATTCTTTTAAGGCATAAATGAGTTCTCCTTCTAGATTCACCTCAGCTTCATCCTTGCTTTCATTATGTTCTTCTTCTTAATCATCTATACTTTTAATTGCGGAGGCATATTCATATATGGTCATAAGTAGATTTTCTTCTTCATCTAAGTCATTGACTCCACTATCTTCGACTGAGCTAAGATCTTTAGAATATAAACTCTTCTTCTTGAATTTCTTCTTGTATTTGCCTTTGAAGTTTTTCTTATATGTAGGATTTCCTTCTTCATTGTCACCATTATTATTATCTAAGAACTTATCTGCAAAATGTCCAATCTTACCACATTTAAAACATTTAAATGGTAACCTTCCTTGATATTTACCTGTGCCCTTTTTAGGCTTGCAGATGAATAGGGCTTCAATATCATCTTCTTCATCACTAGAGATATTACTTGATTCTTGAATCTTAGCCTTGTCTTTCTTAGCTTTTTTGAAAGTATCTTCCTTTTTTGAGGGTTTCTCTTATTTCATCCACATCTCATATGCTATAAGAATATCATGTAGTTCATCCATCTTTAACTTGGCTAGATCCTTCATTTGCTCAATTGTCGATACCTTTGCATCATATATCAATGGTAAAGATCTGAAAACCTTTTGTACCACCATTGAATCTTCTATTTTTTCTCCAAGGCCTTGAATTTGATTTACTATTTGATCGGCTTACAAAAGATAACTTGATATATTTTCTTCCTCTTCCATTTTTAGACTCTCAAACTATCTCCTAAAAGTCTGGAGCTTAGCTTGCTGAACTTTTCCATCACCTTTGTAAATATTCTCGAGTTTTACCCAAGTCTCATAAGCATTTCATAAATTTAAATTTTTTTGATTCACATAAATCACAAAAATAGTATTTTAAGCTTTAGCATTATTTTCACTTGCCTTCTTATCCATGGGAGTAGTTACAGGTGTCTGTGGCTCTTTGTGTTCATTTATCATAGCTTGCCAAATGTTAAATATGAGGGACATCAAATAAGTCGTCATCCTTATGATTACAAAAGCATAATTTGTCCCATAAAATAAAGGTGCTTTATTTGTAGAAAAGCCTTCATGTGCTTTGGTCATCGTGCTTTCCTTGATCTACCTTCAAGTTGTTAAACTCTTTCTAAAGGAACTTGCTTTGATACCAATTGTTAAGCATGGGATATACTGAGAGGGGGGGGTGAATCAATATATTATATATCTTTTAGAACTTTTACTTAATCAAATTCCTTTTCTTTAACCACTTAATCATACATTCAAGATATGCAATAAAACTGAAACAATAACATGCACCACATGAGAGAGAGAGAGAGAGAGAGAGAGAGAGAGAGAGAGAGAGAGAGAGAGAGAGAGAGAGAGAGAGAGAGAGAGAGAGAGAGAGAGAGAGAGAGAGAGAGAGAGTAGATTTTTACGTGAAAACCCAATGTGGGAAAAACCATGAAGAACTATCTCAAGTATGTAAATGAGAACCAACTCAAGTTTACAAAGTTCTCAAGCACCAACTTGTAGGATCACCAACCCCTTTGTTGAGCACCAACACAACAATGATTTGTGAACACCCACCCATAAGAGCACCAACCCCTCTTGTGTAAAAAGCACAATTATTTCTCAATGTTGATTTCTCAACAAATGATAGAACACTACTATATCTCTTTATTTTCTCTCCTCTTCTCTTTTCTCTTCTCTCCTCTTACTCTTCTTAGCTAGAGAAAACAATTACAAACCATGCACTTCCATCTTACAAATGGCTTCCCAAGCCTCCTTTTATAGTTTTCCAAATGACCTTTGGCATTCACCCTTCGTGACCCTTCAATCCACATGGAAAATGGCACCAAACTTGCATGAACCTTTGAATTCTTTCATTTTAAAAGTCACACAGTGACCCTTCATGGGTAAAATCATCTTTTCCCTCTTTTGTCTTATCTGGTGACTCTTCGAATTCCTGAAGTTGACCCTTCATGGGAAAATGCACCCTTTCCCTCTTTTGTCTTTATGTAGCCAAGAATATATCTATTAATATTTAATTAATATTAACACACTTTAGCCAAGATATGAACATTAAAAACACCTTTAGACATTAAATGATATAGGGCCTTTGTCATCAATACTACTAGACCTTTGACATCAATGACAATATTTCCAACACAATCTATTGTATTAGATTTGTTTAATTATCGCTTTGGTCAATTTCTCTATTTAATTATCATTATTTTCATTTTTTCTATTTAATTGTCACTCTGGTTAATTTCTCTGTTCAATTATCATTTTGGTCATTTTCTCTGATCAATTCCCCCTTCTTTGATCAATTCACTAATTTCCCTTCGTTGATCAATTAATGTAATTAATTCTCTTTTTATAAATCATTATTCTAGTAAAATTCCCTACATTATATTAATTAAATTTATCTTTTATTAATTTAATTAATCATTCTTTTAAATTATATTTCTATTGTAAATAGAATTATAATTTCTTTTTATTTAATTAATTCTTCTTTTCCTCCAAGTTGGCATCTTAATTCAAGAAATGATCTTGAGATTCTTAGGAATATTCTTTTGTGAGCTAAATAAATTTGATAAAATGAATTAATATACAAGATTATTCTCCATCCTTCATCTTGGAGGCAAGATGAAGGGCCCATAATGAATCTTGTTAGATATTCTTGGGAGCATTTTCAACCCTTCATCTTGGAAACAAGATGAAAATCCCACATTGGTTATCCATGTGCTTTATTGGGAATGATTCTCCTCCCTTCATCTTAGAGATAAGATGAAGGGTTTAAATGGACTCTCATAAAGATATTAGAAGGATAATTCCCCACCCTTCATCTTAGAAACAACGTGAAGGGCTTATATTAATTCTCATTTGTTATATTCTAAGATCATCCTGCACCCTTCATATCTATTAAGATAAAGGGATTACATCATTGATCCATGTGATGATCCACGTGAATTCTTAAGGAATCTTTTACAACCATTCATCTTGATTTCAAGATGAAGGATCCTCACTAAGCCTAATTTGTTATAAATAGATCTCATTACATCACAATTATCATGTTCAAGATATATAGTGAATCCTTGGCATTTTATCATGCTAACTTATTCATCACATTTTATCATGCTAACTTATTCATCAACTTTCTACTTGTGATCAATTCAACATGGTCCATAGCTTTAATGGATATGTATTCATACAAATAGTATTGAAAAAGATCATTTGATGTTACAATTGATCCACATCTTATGCAAATATGTTTCTAATGGAGGTTTGCATGTTTCTAGTTTGAATCTAATGCATTATTAACTAGCCTTTGTATGATCACAAGGTATTAGGCTCCAAGATTGTTTTCATTTATTTTTGTGTTCTTTATTGACTAAAATTAACTTGGTGAAAATATAGCTAAGCAATATCCTGATGACACATCACATGTGGCTAAAGTTTTTTTTCCATGTAACCATTGAGTGCCCTCAACCAATATCTACTTAGAAACATACCATAAGCATAAGGGATATCCGCCACTTGGATATCAATGAATTATTGAATCCTTAGATTTGAGGCCAATTACATGTATATATGATTCAGTTCCCCTACCACCTTTAACTCTATTTTATCTAATTGGACTAACCTTCTAATTGGATTTGGAAAGTATAAGACCTAACTTTTGGTTGATAAAATATGGCATGATGTTCTTAGAGGCACCTGAATCAACCAAATAATTATGTAAGTTCTTGTTAAAGATTTTAACTATCAAGAAAAGGGTGGAGTCTCATTTTTTTTCTTATATAAAGCAACATGTGCATCAAACATTTTCATATATTATTTTCCCTTATTATCAGAGAATTCTTTCAAAATTAACTCCCTCTGATTAGAAATTTACAACAATTCAAACATAATAATATTAGATTTTGTTTTCTTCAAATCTTCCATAATGTCATAACTAGGCTTGTCCTATTTTTGTTGCTTACTAAGTGGAGTATGTGTTGTATAGTTCCTCAACTGGTAAGAGATGGGGGGTTCTTTAGGTGGGGTAGGATTATTTCTTGAGTTCACATCAAGTGTAACTTGAGTATTGTTTAGAGGAGTATAGGTGGTCAAAATATTAGATAATTTACTCTTAATATGATAATTATTCCCGGTTTAGAACTATCTAAAAGCGTGGATATCTTCTAATTTAACTTTGAGGTCATTTTCATTCTTGAAACTCATGTATCCAATACTAGGGTTGTGCCTATGTTTCCTCCATCTGGGCTTGGATTATCAGTTAGATTAGGCATTATTTTCATGTTATCTATCTCTTTTTTGAAGATGTTATAGGCATCTATGAACTTAGCACAATTGGTTTCTACATGGTCAGATGTGTTATGCACTCTACACCAAGTTTATAAAGCCAAGTCTATGAAATTCATCAAACAAAAAACATTATTGTTATTTTGGTTGCCACTATCTAAAGGACTGGTCACATTCCCATTATTAGGTTGGGTGTTCCATTATCTATTAGACCTCTAAAAGTTGAAATTTATACCCTAAGGTGGGTTATTTGCATTTTGATTTGAATTAGGAGGTCCTTGCCTATGTAGATTAATCACATCATTGGATAAGCATTGGACCATTTACCTCAAATTACATATCTCAGGGTCTATACCACCATTTGGTTGATTTATAGTTTATTGTTGTGGGTTCACCACATGTGCATTGGCATTTAGAAATGTTGGGGTAGTAGGTTGGACTAGATTAAGGGTGTTATTGGTAGAAACTTAATTATTTAAGAATGAGGGTATAATTAATGGGTGGCTACTAAATGCAACATACCTACCAGTATTTGACATGGAAGTTATGTTATTGTAAACAACTTGGACAAGCATCTTTTTAGATATCTATGGGAAAACATGATTTGGATTCATGTAGGGCTAACCATCCAGCATGTGATTCATTAGTGTTGGGTTATACACTGGATTTAAACTTTTATATAAGGCTTCTAGGATGGGGTTTATTAATGGGTTATCTTGAATGAGATCTTGACTAATCATGGGGACATCATTATAAGCTCATGGTTGTCCTAAATATGGTAAATCACCTATGTTATATCCTTGAGCTACCATTTAGTGTTTTATGTTCATAGCTTTGTTTTATGTTAATGATAGGGAGACAAGTGCAGTTGCGATTATTCTAAGGAACATTGACATCAGAGAATATAGATCCCTCAAGTAGGTCTAAATGGTAGGGATATCTACTAATATGTAGGGGTCTTTCAACCTCTAATAAATTTTATGAAACTAAGCATTGAACATGCTCATGGGTTTATTTTGTTCTCTCTTATAGTGTTAAAATGATGATATAAAAACATAGGGTTAGTGGAGAACCTAAAATGGTTTACAAAGATGGTTTCCAGTCTATCCCAAGTAGTTACATACCTATTAGGTAATCCTAGGTACCAAGCATAGGTAGTCTCCCCTAATGAATAAGGAACAACTTATAACAACATCCTATGTTTCACTTCTGTTCTAATAAGGTAATATTTGAATGCATGTATGAGTTGTTTAACTATTTTAAGTCCTCCAACTATGAACTCAAGAAAAAACATGTTTGGGTTCTTGTCCAGGTCATGTGTAATCCCTAAAACATTCATAGGGTACCCACCTTGGCCAATCCATGCCATGGGATTGGCCATTGGTATAGGTTGGGGGATGATAAATGGATTGATAAAAAGAGTACTCATAATTTTTGGTGAATTACTAGATGATTAAATGGGATTAGCCTTTTATTTTCATTTATTAGCTATCCATTTTGGTATTCTATGATCAATAAGTTCTAGGAGATCAAATTTATCCCTAAAAAACTTCGATCAAGTGTTTATCCTCCTATTTTATAGCTTAAGAGATAATTTATCCCAATAGAATTGAAGATTTCTAAAATGTCTTAGTTCAAACTTTGGTTGTGACTTAGTTTATGTTCATGGGGGGGATCCTTCTAGCATCATTCATGTTGATGGTGTTTTTGACACAACAACATTTAAGCAGGGTTTTGTTAAGACTCTACCTCTCCTAAAAGTAAGAATATCCTACAAAGAAAATGCTTCCTCAAGTTCTAAATGTACTAGATCTTGGTATGTTGGCATATACTTAATAGGTTAATGTGTGGCATTACATGTCAAGGGGCCTTTTAAAAAAACTAAATCTCTATGATAGCTTTAGCTTAGACACTAAGGAGGAGGCCAGAAGTTCCCTGGATAGTGATCATATGGCCTAGCCTCAAATGTAAATCATTGTTTCTTAATATAAGATTAATAAGTAAATAGCTGATTTCCAAGTAGATTTATCACGTGCATATATTCAATAATGCTTAAATAGTGACAAATAAAATTAAGCAACCAAGATTAGCATGCATATTTATATTTATTTCAACCTAGATTAACTCATCATCATAAATAAAATACAAAAGAGAAAGGATAAAGAGATAAAAATCCTATTGATATTGAAGATGTTCTTATAATGTCTGATTGGGCACACCCATAGAAACCAATCCTTGGTTGAGCGAGACCTAGCACAACTTCAACTTGAGGATGGTGTGAGAGTCTAGGAAGCTAACAAGATAAGATGAAAATACCATGACCACCATATACATGCACATGAGATGTATTTAAACTCTTAATAACCTTCCAAATATCAAGATATACGTTTTGATTAATAATATTAAGTGATTATAATCATTCAAGTGTAAGAAACAATTATATAGTAGCAAGTTTAAAATAAGAAAAAGAAGAGATTATCTTAAAAAGCAGTAAAATGCAAGAAATTATGTTTGGTTCTATATGTCTTTATTATAATTCATAAATATCCAGATAGGCACAACATCCTCTAATCATAAAAAATATCATCCTTAATAAAGGCTCTACAAAAATAATATATACATGAAGGGTCAAACCCCTTCCCTTTATTGCCAACTCAGTCTACTAATGGATAGTTAAAAACATTCATTGTTGATGGAGGAAATGTAGTTGAGGGTCTTGATTTTTTAATAGATCTAGAGGCATGCCTATGTTTTTTAGTTGGATTCCATATCATCACCTTTGATCATCAGTTGATTGATTTGGGATCCATCATCCAATTCATCATTGGCCATCTATCACTTTCTCATTCATTCAAAGTTGTCTCATGTATCTTCTTCATTAATGCTTATAGACCTTGACTCACTCGCCTTCAACTTGTGCTTCATGATTCATAAATGATCTTCCATGCTAAACTAATCTAGGTTTGTATTTTATATGTTATGCTTTTGCTGAGGGTTCAGACTCATTGATGAGGACACACATCCAAATCAATGGCCTAAATAAAAAATGAACCCTATAAGATCAAACAAAATGGTCAAGAATAAATATTTTGAAGAAATGACAAGGTAAAATCATTCAAATGATTGAATCATGAATAAAGGAGATATAAGTAATTTATATCAAATGTGAAAAAGAAATGAAAGATTTTTTTATTTAGACATAGAAATTCACACTAATCATCTTTTAATTCAAACATAAGCCTTTTCATACACAAAAAAAACACAAATCCATTATTAATTTATATCGATCCTTCTAAAATGGAAAAATGTTATTATGAAGCTTGTCTAGACAATGGAAATTCATCATTCAATTGATCAGTATTTTACTTAGGCCTTTGTTAGTTTTGATGTTTAAGATGGTCATTAAATTTAAGTTTGTAAAGTGCCACATGGCATGTCCTTATTTTCCCATAGGTTTAGGGTTTACAAATTAGTGGTGGGCATACATCCATCAAACTTAAGCTTAAATGAATGCTAACATCATTAGTGTGCCATAGGGCATCCCTTCATCAGAATGGGTCTTTGGTCTGAGGACATAGAAAGGTGACACGTGGAATCACCATAATGAGTTAGGCCCTTTAGCATTCTATTTTAATCAGTTTCAGCTTTATGGTCTTGGGCTCCTAATAAGTCACCATATGGTGGCCTCTCGGGACCTCAAGGTCATGAAAATATTAGCCTATTATTGGTGTCTTTTATCAATCTAAGCTCTTGATATCCTAGTAAGTCACCATGTGGTGACCTTTCGAGACATCATGGGGCTCAAAGCCATTACACTATTACCAAAGTCTCTATGGTCCTGAGATCTCAAGAAATCACCATGTGGAAACCTACTAGGACCTCGAGGCCACATAACCATTAAACTTTTGATTAACTCTTCATCAACTCAAGTTATCAAGATTGTGCCACATGGTGTGATATCAGGGCCCAAACATTAAAATGGCCTAAAAACTTATTGACTTAGAAACATTTTGGATTATATTGGGACTTTAAATTGATTTGATGGTGACACATGGAAAGGTTTGGGTGGATATAAAGACTCAACGATCGAATTTAGAACAAAAAAATGGTTAAGGCATCGATCTCAGATTTTGAAGACATAGTCAGCTCAAATCGATTAGCTTGGACTTAATGTATTTCAAGATTGCTTGACTTGACTTGATGAATTAGGAGCTTAGAAAATATTGACTCAAGTGACTCAGGCTCATGAGACTTGAGATTAACTGATAAGGGCTTGGTTGAGTTGAGTTTGACATAACTTAAAAATAAAGTCTCTACCCTAAAAGGTTAAAGATAGATGGGTTATTCAAATTATAAAATAAACTAATACCTAGAACATAGAAATTGATTAGCCTAAGCTTGTAATTGAAAATTTCTTAACTTAAGATTTATCCATGAAGCCCATAGTAAACACAAACACTTACTAGATTTAACCACTCACAAATATGTAAAATCCCACTCCCAAGAAATTTCTCAAACATGGAAGTCCCCTTAAACCAGATGTAGCAATATTCAGATTAGTTAAGAAAAAGATGGTCCCCATGTTTAGCTTAAAAATGGGGCATTTTGTGTAAGTAAAAACACTCCCATTATTCATTTAAAAAAAAAATATTATGTAAACTACACTAGGTCGCATGTAAGTATAACACACTAATCTGGAATCAACTTATCTAGACACCAACACTATTTCCATAAACACCTAAAAGGAACATGAACACCAATTTAATAATTTCTTAGTTAATGGTTAGTAACTAGATGTCATTATAAACAATAAAATATAGAAGAACATATAGTCTAGTTCCTATACATTTATACTGAAGCACATCCTTTACCATACTCTTTGGGTAGGCTACAATAAGGGAAATTTATTCACTTTTTTTGTTTCAAGTAGGTAATCAAGCTTATAGAGGACATGGTCACTTATGAAATTTCCCCACTATAAGTTTTTGACATTCTCCTTAAAACACCACATGTGTATGCATTCAATGCTATATATCAAGATAGGTCACAACGATGGACCATTCATGTCAAAGATAGGATCTTAAAATTCTTGGAGTCACCTCCAAATACCAAAATCACTTTCATATCTACCAAATAGTGTCAAAAGATAATTTCACATGTGCATGAGTTCATGTTACTCATGTTTCATCCAAAATCACATGTGTAGTTGATCATGTGTGAATTAATAGATCACCATGCACTGTAATCATTGCAACAACAACTCAAAAATTTAGTGAAAAATAATGGGATGTCTTTGAATAACCAAAGGGTCTTCCAACACATTATGTGATAAAGCATAAAATTGATTTAGTTCCTAGAGAATGATGAAGTATGGCAGTAAATTCAAGGTCTCCTTGATCAAGGAAAATTTAGGTCAAATTATTATTATTGTGGTGGCCCAATAGTCCTCGTTCCAAATATATATGGTTCATGATGTTTTTACATCGACTATTATGCATTCAACAAGATAATAGTGAATAATCAATATCCCATGTCATGCATTAACTCCCTAGATTAACTTCGAGGAGGAAAATACTTCACCAAGATCAACTTGAAGTTAAGGTATCATCATGTACCGTTCCATCCTAAAGTTTTTTATAAATAAATTTCAAAACAAATTATGGATTATAAAAATAGATTATTATTCCTTTCAAATTGACCAATGTGCTAACAACATTCATGTGCCTTATGAATGACATACTCAAGGGCTTCACCAACTCCATCATCATAGTTAGCATTCAAATTAATAAAGTGTAAATTTAATGATGTTCATATTAACTATCTATGTTATATCATTGATTGTGCAAGAATCAATATAGATCCAAAGATGATAAAAATGATCTAAATCTGGCCAACTTATTTCAATCTCATGGAGCTTATGAGTTTTTTGGACTTGAAAAATTATATTATAATTTTAGCTTTGGATTTTGACACATATCTTGGTTTCCCATCCAAATCAAACATGTAAAAATTGCATTTTGTTGAAATCTACATAAGTGTGTGCATTTTAAGTACTCAATAAACACCTTTGTATTATTCCCATCCTTTCAATGTGTGAAAATTACCACCCCTTCTAGATCAAGACTAATAAATCAAACTATGCACTTGACACAATAATCACATAACATCCATATGCAGTCACCTATCACTTAGAGACATTCAACATCATATTTCAATGTTATAGAGTAGGAATCCAAAGAGGGTTAGTTAATCATTAGTGAATAAAATAAAAACAACTTGAATAACATGACATCATAAGCCTATCCACTAAGATTAATCAAGATCAAACAAATGAAGAATCAAGTACAAATCAAATAAGACCCATTATACCCTCGTTAGAGACTCCTATGCTTTTTAGTCTAAAGAGGTATGCACTTGGATTGTAGACTATATATCTTTAAAAAATTTGACCTCATGCATGGGCAACATTTCCCTTGTCTACTCTTGGTTTGGCTTGAAAATTAGAATGAAAATGGTGAATCTTTGGTATAATTTTAGCATAATAACTTTAGTTTGAGAGATCTTTATTGAGTTATGGCATTAATACTAGGCAAATATTCACTGCATAATTGGTCATGGTGAAATAATGTGAAGACCTTTTCATTTATAAAGTTGGAAAATGATTGTGGCTTGTCCATCTTAAGATGAAGATCAAGGGTCCTAGATTAGTCATTCATTATCATAAATGAAAGAGATGGAGTGTAGAAGAAAAAGGATGGAGTATGCCATATAAATTTAAAAGATTAAAATCATGACCCCTCCTTGAGTGTGTAAGAGGGTTGTAAAAACAAGAGTGTGTAAGAGGGGTGTAAGTAGCCTTGTCATAGGTAGACGAGAGTGTGTAAGTGGCCATGTCATAAGCCACTTTGTTTTCACTCCACTCCATATTCCATTAACTTTCCAAATGATGTCACAAGATGAGGTAATATTGTAATTTGTGTATATATAAAATAGATAACTCCAAATCCATAGAGTTTTCCATTAGGGGTATATTAGGTTAATTAATTAACCATTAGAGGAAAATTTATTTTGGTAAGGTTTAAAGTGTTAATAGAAGACATAATTAGAATTAACATGAAGTGTCTAATTTTAGGTGTCTACATTTTACCCTTATTTGAGAAGGTTTTACGAGACACAAGGTAAAGTAATATATTTTCAAATAATAAAAAAATTGACCATATGATTTCTAGACAAAATTATGTGTTTGTTCTTCATCGATACATTTCGAATCACAATCTATGATTCATCATCAGGAAAATGTTGTTAAATAAGTTTGAAAAAATGAGACAAATAAATAATTAGTGACCCATGATGCACCCTCAAGAGGGCATGCAGGGATGAAATATATGCATGGGCTCTCAAAAAAGAGAGGAAAAAATAATAATGGGAGAAATTAACACGTGGATAAAATTAACCCACTTGAGCTAATGCTTGCATGCTTTTATTTTCATTTTTTTATAATAATAGAATTGAATTGTCCCCAAGGTAGGGGGAAGTGGGGAGGATACATCCAAAAAAAAGTGATACACTTTGAATTTCCCCAAACAAGATGAAAATTGTAGGCTTGGAACTAGAAGAAAGATTGAATAATTAAATTGCTCCAAATAGGGGGGATTGATTTACCCAGACAGGGTAGAATTGATCATTGATTAAATAAATTTCCCCAATAGGCATATTTTATCATTTATCAATATAAATGGTTAGTTGATTGATTGGCAAACATAACTCAAGAAGTTAACCTGGTACATAGATTAAAGATGAAATTAATGACAAACATGTATATGTGATGGTATAGTGACTATTCAAAGAATGAAGAAGCCACAAAAAAATAGGCACATGAGAATGGTCAAAGGTAATGAAAGAAATGATTGTAAGAAGACAATAATGATTGAAGAATAATGAGATAGTGGTGGTTGAGCTGACCTTGAAAATTGAACATAACTAAGTGCTACCTATATAGTTCATAGGGACCTCAGGCTGATGTAGTTATCCCAAGAAGTGGGATAAAATGGAATGAATAAACTATTATTTATTTTTGTATACATTCATATGTGTCATAAGTAGCATATAGATTAGCAGTTTTGGTTATTTGATTGTGTTGGATTAGTAGACAAGGAGATTTATATTGTGATATTATTTGTTAGACTTCCAACACTTGATTTTTTATATATCACATGATGGTATATACCATGATATAAAACACCATGATGACTTGGCTATAATTTGCATAATTACTAACCCCCAAGCCAATATATAATTGATGATAATGCACCAATGATAAAAACCATGATGGTGATGCTAACGTATGTAAATGAATGGACTCAAGTAAAACTATGTGATAGGGATAACCATGATGATGACCCTATTTTGGAAAAATGGACTGAGTCAAGACAAAAACAATAAAATTAAACAAATAAGCAAACACACACACACACAAACTTGAAAATAAAAGAAACAAAAGACATATTATTGTTCAACCAAGTAAAAGTCCATGTGTGAAGGCTCAATGATGATGATAAATGAATGGTGTACCAAACAAGGATATATGTAAAGGAAAGACACATTTGAAGGTGGATAAAATGATTGGAACCAGTAATGAGTTTATCTAGTATTGTGAATTTATGAAGGACACATCCCAATGGTTGCTAAAATGAGTAGCTCAATGAAAATCAAGGATAATGACATGATTTTGGATAGGACAAATATTTTTGAATTTTGTGGATTTATATCTCTCATGGAAATTATAAGCCTTTTTTTATTTTTAGGAATTTATGCCTTTATATCTCTCATAGAGATTTTAAATATTTTTTAGACTATTTAGAATGTTTTGGGTCTTTTGGAATCTCAAATTAATGGAGGATAAAAATATGTAGAATGTTTTAAATTAAAAATGGTGAGAGTGTAAGATTGATAACTCAAAAAATAGTGAGAGCGTGGCTTAAAATGCTCATAAAATGTCAAGAGTGTGGCTTAAAATGCTACAAAATGGTGAAAGCATGGTTGATAATTCTCGTAAAATAGTGAGTGTAGCTTAGAATGCATATAAAATAGTGAGAACGTGGCTTAAAATGCTCTAAAAATAGTGAAAGTGTAGAATAGGGGTGACCATGATGACCTAAAAAATTGAGTGTTGCCTACATATTCTAGATGGATCTCAAATCATTGTACTTCAACTCGAAGATGAGAGATAACAATGAATGAAGAAAGAATGGATAATACAAGTTAAAAATGGATGACAATGAGGGAAAGGACTAGGAGTCTCCAAGGACCATGTCATGTGAGAACCAAATGTGTCTATTCATAAAATTATCATATAGCTAATAGGCTAAAATTCTTCCCAGACATGTATCAATATACCTTCTTCTTTCGTGACAAGATTAAGATGGGAAGACTAATAGTCACAATAATATGGGTTGGGTTGACTATGATTGAATGGATAAAATTTCTGAAATGGAATGGAATGGCCTTTAATGCAAATGAGGTTGCCCCCAAGTGCTAAGGGATTTGTAGATAATAAATTATCTATACATGATGCTAGAAACTTGGTTTTCATCATGGTAATTGTCCAAGGTGCCATAAAAATGGTTTTCACCATTGGATGAATTATTTATCTTTATCTTTTGATTATTTTTAATTTTTAATTTTTAATTTTTTAGCAGCTCAACTTAATAGAGGATTACAAGATGCATAATACAAACCCTATTTGATGTCTAACCAATACCATCTTAGAATAATTGCTATGCTAGGATCCTATTATTAATGTGAACTACATTTTTGTTGTCTTGTTCTTTGTTTTTCGTTAATTATGCTTCCTCCAAACCTCTAGGCAATATGTCTTCATAATGTATGCACCTAAATCTACTCACCCTAATCATCCTAGTAAAACCATTAATTTAACCCATAACTATATCCCTAGCCAATTAACTAATATCCTAATTCCTACATCATATTCCCTACATCCCATAAACTTTACCATACCCTTATAACCAATTAATCACCCCATTAACCTACTAACTAGCCTACTTAGCTACTATTATACCCACTATCCCACTTTTTAATTTAAAATTCCTTTTTATTCACCTACCCCATAGCTACCCTATCACCCTAGCCTTTCCTACACCCCTATGACTCCTAAACCTCATTAACTCCCATCTAATTCTCCATTATCCATAAACTAATCAAGAAACCTCTAGAACTAGGGAAACTCCTCCAAAGTTCTAGAAGTATCTAAACTAGAAGCTTCTAAATAATTTAAAATTCCCTAAATTCTCATTCACCATCGTGTATAATCCATGCTTGGGATATGTCCAAAGCTAACTTGGAAAACTTATAAATCACTAATCCTCCATTATACTTGCATAATCATCCATTTTCATGCATCCCCACACTATTGTTAAACCATCCAAAAATCCAAAGAAACCATTGGAGTCACTTTGAGGTTCAAGTAAAGCAATCCACATTCAACCATTTTAACATTAAAATCAGCTTGAAGATCTTGGAGAGCATTTGTAAGGGATAAAAGGATGGTAATAATTCTATTTTAATTGTCTAATTTCTCCTTTATCCCCTCCTTTGATGTTATTTATGTTATGGGTTTTTATTACTAAATATAGTAGTTTTGATAATAACTCAAAATAAAATCACACATTGAAAACCATGGTGGGACTAACCCATTTAATATAACCCTCCATAATTTTTAGAAGTGATATGGTGACTTGTAGGCTTGACTGGATGAAGAACAAGCTCCGAAATTACTCAAAAATCCACCTACAAGTAATCAATGATTTTGACCTACAAATAACGATATTGAAGTTGTAATTTTGTTTAGAATTAAGTGATATTGCATTAACCATCACCTTAAATTATAAAAATTTACCTTTTTGGTAGGTTTAAACTTGTTTACAATATCACTAATTCATGAATAGTGATTTTGTATAAAAATCTTTGGTTTTGTCCTTTAAGTCGTAGTTTTGTATGCTTTTATTTTAAAACAAGTAGAAATTAGTCCTTGAATTAATTTTTAGCTTTATTAAGACTAAGTCAATTGTTCATATCTATCAAGATTGGGAATTTGTTTTATATGTGCAAAAAATTAGGACTGGTCAGCCTTAAATTACCTGGGTACCAACACATAAAACCACAACTTTGAAAGTCACAATTTTGCCTTAAAATAGCAATATTGCCTTTGTAAGTCATGATTTTATGTTTCCATTTAATATTGTTAAAATATCCTGCTAATTTATTGATTCCAAGGTTTTTGTCTGTCTAATCATCCTCTATCTACAAGAAAAAGAGGGAGGCACCTATCTTACAAAGCCTTTTCACACAAAATTGCAATTTGTTTAAGTAATCTAAGGCATTAGGTTATTTTGTTAACATGGATTAATTGGTTTCTATGTTGGATATTATTTTTCAATGGAAATAAATCAAGAACCATCTGAAGAAAAATCAAGCTTCTATCCTTGCCCTTTTACTCATTTTCTACAATATCACAGATCACAAATTAGCAGTTTTATAATAAAATAAGTGATATTATCTTTAAATTAATGATTTTGATTGAAAGTGTTAAAAACTATATTGCTAAGTTTTGGTGACTATTTTAACTACTAATACAAGTCTACATATAATTTTGGAAGATAAATATCATTTTTTAATGTGCTCTTCCATAAATCATATATCCTACATTAGCTTTTAAAGGGTTAAAATTTATATATTAGTCTATCAAATTTTGTCTTTTTGCACCAAGCTTTGATCTGTAAATAGGCTCTTACTGCATCTGTATTTAAGTATAGGGTGATAACTGTAAAGTTTTTTTTAAATCTTTTTACAATATCATAGATAATAAATTAGTGGTTTTGTATTAAAAGTCATAATTTTGTCTAACCATTTGCTATTTTATAGGGTTTGTACAGTTAGTTGCCAGACCATGATACGGCGACTCAAAAGTTGTAATTTTTCATAAAAGTAGCGATATCATAGTCTTTGGAAGTGATATTGCTTTACATTGACTATGTTTTTATAGTTTTACAATAAATTAGTGATTTTTCTCATTTTTAAACTACTAATCTATTTCTTATAGGACCTTTTAAGGAGAAGTTACTAAATCTAATTTATAACTTGTGTACTTGTAGTAAGAGTGCCTAAATTGAACGTTTTTATACTTTTATTATATATATTTTTTATGTGACTTGATTGATTGTTTTTCAATTTTCTCACATAGGTAATTAATTGGCTAAATTAATCTTGTTTACCTATGTGTTAACCCATCTTGTCTAGGATAACATGTGATACGGAATTCATCCCCACCTATAGGCTTAATCACTAGGGGTTGGTGTAATGGATTTTATCATCACATATTCAACAAAACTCTATGTTCTAATAGAGTATAAATATTAGGGACAATTATTTTTAGGCTAAGAAGTTCACCCCATACATATCATATGTGAATGGGAAGAGTTAACTATCTAAACTAAGTATTAGATAATACCCTATATGGATTTGGGCCTCATGTACCTTTGCATATCTCAGGGACTCCTTGGATACCCTTGTGTAAACCTAACATAGGACCTATTGGTCGTAATAGGAATTCTATTACTGGAGTTAAGATCAACTCTTTAGTGACTGTCAAGTGTAGAAGAGGTCAAGAGGGTTTGCTTGATTTTGTAATAGGTCATCAACCTATAGCTTCACCCTCAAAGCCATTAGATGGTGTAGATGTCAGGTTACACACCTAGTTAGTTGACTAAATTATGAATTATGATTGAACATGTTATTTGTGTGTTTTGATAAATATCATTTTATTTTTAAGTTGAGTTAGCCTATCCCATTTACCAAAAACACCTAGAGACTCTTAAGACAAAATCTCATCTTAGCATCAAACATAATGATTTCATATCACCATTCACACCTTTAGATATAACCATTTGTCTTAAAATAGAACTTTAGTAGTCCCCCATCATTCTCTATCTTAGTCATCACTCATATCTTTGACTAAACTATTAATGTTTATGACTTTATTTGGTTCAAGTCTAGCACCCATCATCTCATCATCCTACCTCTTCATACTTATCACCCATCTAATTATCATCTTGTTATTATGAAGGGTATATAGTCATCCTATCATGTTTGTCTTTTTCCTAAATAAAATCCTTATAGGGTGCTTGTTTTGGTAATATTTGGTTATTTTAGTCTTTATATATTCTCAAATTGAGTCCAAGTCACATCCAAATCATATCCTTTGACCATTTTTAGTCTTTGGTTTTAGATAAAATTATTATCCAAAGTCACCTTATCTCCCATCATCCTACATCAAAGTCATACCTAATCACTCTGCACCTGTCACCCTCATCATCCATTATGCCTATCCGAACCCATGCCCAAATTCTTATAATGTAACAAGGATATGCATAGGAAAATGACTTCTTGGGGAACCTAGGTGACTAAACATAGGATAATAATGACAAACATAATGACATAAATACACCTAGAGAGGAAGATAGGTTAACAAATGAATTCTTCCATAGTGATGAGATTAGGGCCCAATTTTACCAACACATTTATGAAAATCATGATAAAATCCTAGGCCAGGTCATTGGAATGGGGGGTATGTTACCCCCTAACTTTGACCCAAACCTCTTGTAACATTTAATCATCAATTTATTATGCCCAACACTCCAAATCATCAAGCCAATACCAACTAAAATCAAGAAGAGGACAATCTTGTGGATCATGAGCAAGAGATTGAAGAACAAGAATAAAAATAACCTCTACAAAATAAATGCATTTAGGATAATAGGAAGAAAACCAAATTTCAGGATTAACTAGACTAGTTAACCCAACAATTAACTTCCTTGCCTCATAATTTTGAGCACAAAATCAAAGACCCTCTTCCCCAAGGTAAAATTCTAGAAACACCAACCTCGATCATTATAAAATTTGAACCAGTCCATATCAAACCTCCAACACCCTCATGGAGCCCTAATTTTCTCAATAATGGAGGATAATGAAGGATAATCTTTAGTAAACCAATCCTTGTACACAATCAATGAGCTACAAGTATGAAGATTCTTGCACCTCTCCTTTATATATGAACATCTTACAAGTACCTTTCCCATCACATTTCGAGGTCCCAAAATTTGACAAATATAGAGGAAAAGGGGATACCTAAGATCATGATAAAAAATTCTATGTATCATGCCATGAGGTTGCTTATCTTCTCTGACTTTTCCCCAAAAGTCTCATGGGGCCTATATTGGAATGGTTTATGCATTTACCCAAAGGGTCCATATCCAACTTTAGGGAGTTGACATATAAATTCATGAGACACTTCTCCTTAAATATTGATCATGATATATCTATTATATATTTATAACACTAAAAAAATAAATGGATAAAGCCTAGCTTGGAGAAGTCTTGCAAGTTGATTCTACTGTACGGTTCTGAAAAAGGAATTGGCCAAAATATTTATTGGCAACCTCAATACTGAATTGAAATATCAATTAAAGCTACAGTATGAAAAATATTTTGATGAGATCATAGAGAAGGGGATCCAAATAGAGAAGGACCTCATTAAGAAAGGTATGATAAAATTATATACCCAAAGTAAACAAAGTCATAATCAAGATAACACCTTTTTAGGTAAGCCTAAATTTTTTAATATGAACAAAAATGTCATAGGGGACAGAGTGATAGATTCTAAGTAGCATGTTCAAATGGTGTATAAAATGTCCCCTACTACTAATAATTATAATTTCTCCACCATCAGAGTACCATGGGGAAAGCCTTAACCTAAAATAGGAAAAAGGCCTCTCACTAGTCTTGGGATACCCGTAGAAGTGGTCCTACAACAATTAATAGTTGAAAATATGATCACTCTCCCAAAAATCCAAATTTTGGATAATAGTAAACCCTAACCACATTGGTATCATGAGGATGAATTTTGCCAATATCATAGAGTTAAAGGACATGATACTAAATAATTTAAGCAGTTGAAACATTACATCCAATATCTCATTTAAAAGGGGAATATAAAAATAGAAGGGGAGAGCCCAATTAATTAGTCTAAGAATCAGTAACTAGGAATATATCAAGACCCATTGAATAAACATGATTAGAGGTAAATAAATATAATTAAAGACTAGTTTCAAGCCTCCACATCTAACCAAACTGATTACCATGCCATTTCATACCATTATGTTAATACCCTTAAAATCTGCCCCCCGCAAAAGCCCATACCACCACCATCCACTATCCTCAAGATCAATTGGGCAATAGCCAACTATTTAGTAACCACTTAGCATGGAAAAATTATAGTACTTAGAGCACCTCCAAAGGACCCATCCACTTTAGCATCCCAAAAAGATAGAATCTATAAAAAATTAAATGCATCTTCTGAAAAACCATATGACATCATTCAATAGTTGAAGAAGACTCTAACCCAAATCTCTCTTATGGATCTTCCTAAAACATCATCAGTGCATCAGGAGATTCTTAATCAAGTCCTAAATGACCTCAAAGTCCCTAGAGATATTGACACTAGCTAATTTCAAGCATTGGTGGGTCACTTGTCTCTCTCCTAATAAATCACTTTCAGTGCCTAGGACATGCTACCTATAGGCCCGCATCATAATTATCCATTTTTTATCAAATTTTTCATCTCCAACCATAAAATCCCTCAAGTAATCATATATGGAGGGTCTAATTTAAATTTTTGAAATTAAAAATTTCTAAAGAATTTGGAGTACTATAAGGCATCATTAGGGCTTACTCTCATATGATTAAGGCATACGATGATAATGAAAGGCCATCAATAGGAACCATTTATCTTCCTATCATTATGGGGTGAATAATCCATCAGACCTTAATTCATGTTGTAAATGTTGATCTTTCATATAATCTACTTCTATTATGTCCATAGATCCATGAAATTTGAGCAATTCCTTCCACCCTCTTGTAGTGTTTAAAATTCCCTCATTCTGGCATGTAGGTTACCATCCTAGGGGAGATAGATCACTTCCATAGCTATCAAATAGATTAATACCATCTTGTTTACTATTTTCCTAACATTAATAGTTTCAATCCTAATTGAATAACTATAAAGTACATCCACACAGATTATTTAATATTTGTTTTGAATCCATCCCTAGATATCACCCATCTCAAAATCACTTCCATAGGTTACGGGGAATATAAAAATAAGACCTTTTATGTAGGATAATTACCACTCTCCCCATGTATCTATGGGTCCTAAGATATGAGGCATGATAATCCCATCATTTATCAATTCATATACATGGCCTTTACTAGTGCAAGTCTACTATCAAAGAGTAATTTGAAGAGTGTAATTATTCATGGCTTTTTCTAGATAATGGGCCCTATAACTCCATGAACAAAAGTACCCCTAACTAAAAAAGATGATAAAAAATATGAATTATAAGGGAAAAGGACTAGGGAGAGATGAACAAGACAAGCTTGAACCTATAGGGGTTTAAGAACACCAAAAACATCTTGGTTTAGTGTATAGACCTACTAGCATCATCCTAAACAAAATCATTTTGGACACTTCTTTAGTTCCTAAGGAGTCTTTTGACAAAGAAATTAAAATTGAAGAAGAGGAGTAAGATGATGAATATCCCTCTCCAAATATGTATGACATTCAACCCTATCTTACTGAATCAAAATTCTATTTAGAATTAGATACAAAGCTCCTAGATGATTTTTATTCAAAAATATAGAACTTACCATCACCGCCAATGTATTTATAGGACCAATCACCCTCCCTAATCGAGGAGGTTATTAAAGTCAATCTTGGAATAGAAGAGAGTCTTAAAATAGTCAAATTGGGGGTAATTCATACACCTAAGGAACAATAATTCTTATTGAGCTACTCAAAGAGTATATAGATGTCTTTACCTGGAGTTATTCATATACGCTAGGGCTAGATCCAACCTTGGTAGTGAATCATCTAGTGGTTCATCCAAATGCAAATCCTATCAAGTAAAATCTTCATAATATGCACCCCAAGGTGGCTCTCTTAGTCAAATAATAATTATATAAATTCTTGGAATCCAAATTTATCCATCCTATTGATTCTTCTAATTGGATATTTAACATTGTTCCTATGGCCAAGCCATAAGGAGAATCATAATTTTCACCGACTTCCAGGATATAAATAAAGTATGCCCCAAGGATGAATTACCCATATAAAATATATACATGATCATGGATTCCATTATAGGCTATGAGATGTTATCCCTCATGGATGGGTTTTCAAGATATAATTAAATCAAAATTTCTCTCAAAGATCAACACAAAATAGCATTTATCACTCCTTGGGGAACCTTCTATTATCAAGTGATGCCCTTTGGTCTTAAAAATGTAGGATCAACCTATAACATGGATATGACCATAATCTTACATAAAAATATCCATGACATCATCAAATATTATGTAGATGATATATAGGGGAAATCTAAACTCTGATAAGAGCATCTTGTGGTCTTAAGGAAAATCTTTGAGCGACTCTGAGAATATAAGGTTAGATTGAACCTAAAGAAGTGTGTGTTTGGAGTCACCTTAAGAAAATTATTAGGGTTAATAGTCTCCAAGAGAGGCATTGAGGTATATCTATCAAAAATTAAAGATATTGTTGAAATTCCACCTCCTCAAAATCTAAAGTAGCTCAGGATACTTTAAGATAAATTATAGGCTATCTATTGATTTATTTCACAATTAGCAAACAAATGTCACCCCTTCACCCATCTCTTGAATAAGGGGACTCATTTCAATTAGAAATATGAGTGTTAACAAGATTTTGATAATCTCAAGAAATACCTGGTAAAACCTATGATCTTATCACCACTAGTCACGAAAAGGCCTTTGCTCTTGTATATATATATATATATATATATATAAATAACACCCTATGCTATAGGGGCCTTATTAGCTCAACAACACAATTATGAGGGCAAAGAATGAGAAATATAATATCTCAATATAAAATTTATCTCATATGAGCTTAATTACACCCCTATCAAAAAATATTGTTTGGTTGTCATCTTTGCATCATAGAAACTTCAACATTTTATGCTAAACAACTAAGTCCAGCTCATAGCCAAAGTTGATCCCCTTATGTATATGCTATCAAAATCTAATCTAGATATTAGGATGTATAATTAGATCATGTTGTTAAAGTGAGTTTGAAATAAAATATACAAATAAAAAATCCATCGAAGGATGAGAAATTGTGGATCAACTGGTGACATCACCCCTTGCAAATACTAAGCCCCTTATCACAACATTTCTAGATGAGCCCATATTGATTAATGTATAATCCAATAGCTAGGAATTACATTTTAATGACTCCTTCACCACACATGGGTTGGGAGTTAGAATCCTTTTGGTAACCCCAAAAGGTGACCTAATCCCTAAATATTTTCTCATTGCTTTCCCATGTACCAACAATATCTCTAAATATGAGGCCTTAGTGGCTGGTCTCCAACTTGCCATCCAATGGAACATCCATCACCTTCAAGTATTTGGTGATTCATAATTGATATCAAATAAGTGAATGAGGAGGTATAGATAAAGGATGATAAATTACTTCCCTATAAATAATTGATGGATCAATTGAAGTAAAATTTTTAATCTATCACTATTAAACAAGTTTTAAGGGGAAGTAATAAAGCAATCAACTCCATGGCCACTATCAAGTCCTTGATAGACCTTCCATAAGATGTAATTGAAGGCAATTTTAGCATTGAATATTTGATATTATCATCTCATCAATCCATGGCTCATTTTTGAATTTGTGCTATCCCTAATCCCAGTCTACCATGGTATCACAACATTTATACCTACCTCCTTGACAACATCCTACCATCAGACCTAAATCATAACCAATGCAAATCCATCATACATCCCATTATACCATCCTCAACAACATGCTTTATCATCAAGGCTATGATGGGACCCTATTGATATGACTGACCTCAAAGGAGGCTACTCTTGCAATCAAGGAGGTCCATGATGTTATCTGTGGTGGTCATGTTAGTGGGATGGCCTTGGATAAGAAGTTGCTTAGGATTAGATACTATTACCCCATAATGGATCATTATGCCTACCAATATGTACATAACTGTGTATCATATCAAAATCATGGTAATCTTATTCATGCCCCTGTATAGGAGATACAACCTATAATGAGCCCTTGGCCATTTTCTATATGGGGATTACATTTAATTGATAAGATAAATCTGACTTCATCTAATGGGCATAAGTTTATAATCACTACTATAGATTACTTTACAAAATGGGTTAAATCCATGCCACTTATCTATATCATAGGTCTCCAGATATCAAAGTTTCTTTTGAATCAGATTATTTTCCATTTTGGAATCCCAACCAAAATTTTATCAAACAATTACAAGTCTTTTAAAAATTGATAAGTTGAAGATCTGTGCAAATGCTATCACATTGAGCAAAACTTTTCCATACCCTACTATCCCTAAGGGAACATACAAGTAAAATCCACTAATAAGACACTTCTTAAGATTCTAAAAAAAATAGTTAATGATGAGGGAAGAAATTGGCATTTATAATTATACCCTACACTTTGGTCTTACATAACTAGTGTCTGAACACCAATTGGGGCTACTCCATATTCTTTAGTATATGGAACAAAAGAAATCTTTCCCATATAAGTTAAGCTACTATCCTTACACATCTCTTTATGGGGCATACCTATTGATCATAATCTTAGACAAGAGAAGCTACAAGAGCTTAAATTATTGGATGAAAAATGTCAAAAAAATTTGAATCATCTTTGGTCATATCAAAATAAGCTTAAGGGCCAACATCGAAAAAAGATCTAGTCTTAAGAATTTGAATTTAGTGACCTAGTCCTTAAGGATAATAAAAGGAATACCAATATAGATCAAGACAAGAAGGGAAAATTTGAAGCAAACTAGCTTGGGCCCTATATCATTGTTGAAAATTTTGGATAAGGAGCCTACATATTAGCTACACTCGATGGTGATGATCTAGATGAGCCTATGAATTTGAAATTTTTTTATACTTGAAAGGCTCTAAAATATTTGTCCTCATTCTTGGGAACATTCCATTACCATTCTATTTCTCCCTTTCATTCCATTCCATTACATCATTCCTCATATGACCCTAGTCTCAACAATGGGTGTATCTTAAATGCTTAGGCAGAATCAGGAGACAAGAATTTTAAGTTAGGGTAAATCATTACTTATCATGTGAGGGGAATATTTATTGAGAAGTCTTCCAAAATATCTACCTCTACTTTTAATACATTATCCATCCTATTTAAGACATTATAATCCATACCCCAATTGCATCCTCCTTGATGACTATTTATCCTACTAGCCTCAAATTACATCCATGCTTATCCCTCCATATCCATCCCTAAGTAATGATCCATAAGAATCCAATAATCTCATCATTATTGAAGGGTTCATATATTGTTCTTACTCTAGGATCCATCATGATTTATGCAACTGAATCTCGATCATTCACTCTAGACCCTAAATATAGTTAGTTTGGATTCTTGATTCCATTGTGATAAAAACACTTTTGGGCACAATTGACCCCATGTACATATTTACCTATGTCCCTACCAGTTGTTCCTCTTAAAACATTTTGTATATTTGATCTTTAATAATCATATTATGAATTCCATTGTAAATAATCATTGTCCCACATCATTTTCTTAGGTTGTTATGTATATATAAATCAAACATCCTTACCCTAATCCTTTTTATCTTTTATGTTATGTTTTGTCTTATCTTTATTTTAATATGTGTGTATGTGTGTTGATTAATCAATTTTTTAAATCATAATCATTAAGTCTTATAAATATTTGTCATATTCAATCAATTTTATTGTCTTGTTATCTTATATTTTAAAATTTTGTTCTTTTTTGATAACGAGAACAAGGATGATCTACGTGACTACCCAAATATTAAAATTGGAAAAGTCACCCAAATTAGAGTTCCCCTACACTATGACTATAATGTGCCCTTAACCACTACATGTCATTGGCACACTTCTAATCACACGTAAAAAATTAAATTGGATTGCCTACATCTCCAATGGCTTCAAATTCCCCCCATTTCATCCCCCTAATCATACCACTATCCAGTCGAACAATCCTAATCTATTTTCCCATACCCCCCATCTCCTTGGTGAAGGAGGATTTTTATCCAAACATTACTTTGTGAGACATCTAATTGAAAATAATGTACTATTTATTAGCACATTGTTAACCAACATTACATATCATTTTACCATCACATTATCCACATAATATCATAATCATCATCCATAATAAACCCAATCATGTTCATCTCATTTTATAATATGATCTAAAAATCTCATTATCATCACAAATTCACATAATCAATCAACATAAATATCATGTGCAACATACCTATCACATCATCATCTAGTCAATCATCTACACATCTATCATCAATGTCTAATTAATCACCTACACAACATCATAAACATAACAATCAAATCACATAACAATCATATAACTCAAATCCATGATCCATATGTCTATGTCTAGCAAACACATCATATAACTCATCTATAAATGACATAATCACAATAAACATAAAAACATAACCATAAGATCATACATCCCAAAATCATAAATCACATAAATATTAACAGTCCATAGTGTCCATCAGATTCCAATGTCAAAATATATAAATACATACATGGGCCCCATGGGAAACAATGTGCTACAATACATGAATATCCATAATATGATACAAGCCTCACATATCAAAAAAAATTGACTACAATTTAGGTGGCCCTCTAGGAGGCTGGTGTATTGACCTTGAGGAACTAGCCCTAAATGTCACTACACTCTGCTCTGGTGTCACTACTGCCTCATATAGGTTTATGTAATACTGGGCCTCTCATGTCAAATATGTAATCTACCTCATGACAAATGCTAACCCCATCTCTAACATAGTTGCATCACCCTCCTCCTTGGCCCTCTTATCCATTTGCACCTCTCCCATTAACTCCCTCACCCTATCCTATAATTGCCTAATCTATCCCTTATAGATCTGACTCTACAATATGACTATCTGAGCATATTGACTTTGGGTATGCCTCTATAGTGTAGCCACCTACCCCTATAAACTTGTAACATATACATGAGCCCTAGCTAGTTATCTATCCCTCTATACTAACCACCCCTATAGATTAATTGATATCCTATCCCTCTCAGTAGTGATCTTTGCTATCTATGAGTTACAGGCTTGCACCTCTCTCCTCAACCTCTCTAATAGTGATCACTCATTCTCATTAAAAGGTGGCCTAGATGGCCCTACCTCATATTCCCCTCTGTTCCCTCCAACATGAACTCCACTCCCTCTGGCATGAACTCCGTCCCTTGTCTCACCCCCATCTAGACCTCTTTGGTTTCCCCATTTACATCCATAACATTTGGTCCCCTCTATCCATCTTATTGGTCCTATAACTAGGGTGTGTTCTCCAAACTTGCCTCTTACCTAGTCTGATCTATGCCTATAATAGCCTCTACACAACCACCCTTCTCACCTTGGCTTGTCATCTAAGAAGTCTAAGTGGCAACCTCTATGCCCACCACACTGTATATGCCAATATCACTCTAGGATATTGGATTAAAGTCTAGTAATCCCATAATATCAGGGTAATGATCTCATAATCAACTCATGTTAATGCCCCATCCATAAGAATCCCCTATTGAGCCCTTTCTCTGTCACTAAGAAAATAGGTACTCCTCACTAGGCACATCTTGTGGCCTCTCAAACTATCATTGCACATGACCATGTCTATATCACTCAATGATATAATCCATCCTATAAGGTAGTACTTAGTTAGCATAAATCAAGTAGCATTTGCATCCTTGACCCACCCACATTAGACCTATTTATAGTACATCCATGTAATGTGATCCAACCATAAGATATCAAATGTTTGTCTATAAAATTATCTCCCCCACATGATATCTTTGTACCCCCAAAATAACATACCACCCAAATACTATAGGCTCATGGGGATCTTTATCTGCATGTGTGCTTAAGGAATACTCTATAGTAATATGTTCCCAACTTCATATCTATATTAGTAGAGATGGGCCCAAGCTTATTGTTCCTCTATGTTCAGCTTTCGATATAAGTGGGCCAATAGAACTAGACCCCAAGAAAACACTCAGTAATCCTAGACCATATCAAACACTACATCCCCTAATTCAAAATGAAACCACTACTCTGATGCAGGAGCATCTACATTCATTTTCTTGGCAAGACGTGGTTACGTTGGGATGATTAAATTCAAATTCCAATTATTATATTTTGCCTCCAAAATGTTATCTAAGGAGGAGTAATTGTAATTGTAAAAAAAAAATAAAGGTAAAAAGTAATTGTTGGGGCTGTTGAGGAAATAACGGAGGAGTGGTTGAAAATATTTCAACCTTGGTATATTGTTGATAATTAAAAACTATTTTGGTTTTATCTCAAGCCAAGTTGGGTGTAGAGGTTAGAGAGGAGGCTCTTAAAAGTCATGTTTAAATTTGAATTTCAAATTATTGTATTTTCCCTCCAAAATTTTTATTAATGAGTAATTGTAAAAAAAAATAAAGGTAAAAAGTAATTGTTGGGGTTGTTGAGGAAATAACGGAGGAGTGGTTGAAAATATTTCAACCTTGGTATATTGTTGATAATTAAAAACTGTATTTGTTTTGCCTCAAGCCAAGTTGGGCGTAGAGGTTAGAGAGGAGGCTCTTAAAAATAGAGAATTCCCAAAAAAAGGGATAATTTAGGTAAAAAAGGATAGCCTCAAGAGATATCAGGCTAGAGAATAGGCATCGAAGTGTATGGCCTTATGGGCCATGGACACAGTAAAGACGTGGCCATAACATTATTCTATTTGGAAAACTGAGCCTGTGGAATGGGAGTTCACCATTGGAGAGCTTGAAGCTCGTAGCCAGCAAGAGCATAGATGCATAGCAAGCTGTTTTGACCAAGGATGGAAAACAAATACCCATCAGAAGTTTTATGGAGAAGGGACTTTGAAGATAAATGCCATTATACATGCACGAGCAAATGGATATGTTGTGAGAAACCATGGTGAAGAGAGGGGATTTGGAATGGGTGAATTGATGATGCCGATATTATTTTGGATATAAGAGGACTGAGTTTGTTTGTATTAGAAGGCAGCTGATGAAGGCTGTAATGGGAAGTAGCAAAAGTTTTTTTTTGAAAGGAAAAGCCTTTACACAGGCCACGATGGTAAAGAGAAGTGTATTTCTTCCGTGTTGATATGATTCTATATGCGTTGATTTGAGCCGAGCCTGTGGAAAGGCTGAAGCCGATTTAGAGGAGGATTGACCATCGGCCGTGTGAAGAAAATACTTGCCACAAATTGGGGATGTGGTAAATAGAGTAGGGGTTTTAAAAGAGACGGAGTTGAGATGTGGAATGAAGAGGAAAGTTGTTTTGACCATGGCAAATGAAGTGACTTTTTGCAACACAGTCTGAGTATGCAGATCATCTTGCAGCTGGGATATTGTGGAAAGATTGATTAGTCATGGAAAGCAAATTGAGACTGTCAACTTTTTCCATACATTTGGGCTTGTTGAAAACTTTCCATCTGTGCCTTTGTTACAGGAACATCTGAAGGATGCAAAGAAAGTGTCTCAGGATACAACTAAAAGTGGAAAGAATGCTATTAATGCATAGAATGAAGGAGCATCAAAAGAAATTGCAGGTGTCAAAACTATAAGTGCATTCAAGAGCACAAACTTGAGTCACAGATGTCTACAAAAAATCTTGAAAAGCATGTTGCTCAGTTAGAGAAAGCTAAGGCTGATAGGAAAAGATTCTCAGATGTCTTGTATTTGTTTGCTATTGTTGTTTGCCCATTTTCTTCAGAGGCGTGAATGTCTGGTAGTCTTTCACCTCTTATTGTTATTGGAAAATTAGATTTTAGAGTTATTTTTCCAGTACTGTTGTTAATGGAAATGGAGGTTGTCCATTGGATGTTTTATTCTCATTTGTGATGTAGTTGTTGCCAATCAAGACACTTTTTACACCTGGCTACCGATTTCAAATTCAAATTTGACAGGAGAATTTTGTATTAGCTAAACTGAGTCTATTTGAGTAGAAACCTGAGGTAAACTCCCCATAATACCCATTTATCATAGGTAAATGGAATAGTGTAAACAAGGTGAGGACAGCGCATCATTTTGGTATCAGAGCTAGTAAGCTCCTAAAAAAAAGAAAATTTTATATTCTTCTAATCAATTTTTGTAGAGATAAAATTGTAGTGATTGAAGCAAGTGAAGAAGTTACAGGTTTAAGGTAGTCAAGCCAAGGAAGGCTTAGTAAAGAGCTAAGAGAAGCTCAAAAGTAAGGGAGCAAGTGAATGCTCAAGAGAAAGATCCAAAGCAAGGCAAGCTTGGATTTGTGATTTGTGTTTGATGAAGTGTTGTATAAAGAGTTGCTATAGGCCATTGACTCAGTGTGAGGCTAAGTAAAGCCATTAAAGGGGATCAAAAGACTAGGATGCAAAAGGCCTAGGTGAGATCAAGGAGATTGTCAAAAGACCAGTCAAGGAGAAAGGCTTGCGTGAGACAAGGGATCAAGAGACCAAGGTGGAAAAGACTTGGGTGAAGATCTCAGAGATGGAGATATTGCTGAGAAAAGAGCAGAGCAGCAAGGTATATGAGGACACCAAGAAGAAAGAAAGCATCAAAGGTATGACTAGTATTAAAATTGATAAAGAGATTGCTAGTTTAAAGAGAGATTTAGCTAAGATTAAAGATGAATATGAGTCTTGGATGCAGTTGAATAGGCAAGCATAGGTATGGCCAATGAGGAAGAGGTTGAAATGGCCAATAGATATCCTAATGAAGAGGAGAAGAAGGCAAAACGAGATTGCCAAGAAGAGAGAAGCACATAGAGGCTTGAAGAAGATAAGAAGGTTTCCAAGAGAGCAACAAAAAGAGGAAGAGATTGTGAAGAAGGTTCTCATTAAGGAGAACAAGAGAAGAGAAGAAAGAAAAGATGAAGTGCCAGGAAGAGCACTTGAGAAGATGAGAGTGTTGATGAAGAGAACACTCATAGGGACCTTGTGGTCTCTATTTTTTATTTCTAATATTGTCTTTGCATGGGTAATTGTAGGTATGAGCAGCCTTGTGAAGGTAAAAAGAAAGGCCTTGAAGAATGAAGAGATTGGTGCAAGAGAAGACACCAAGTACACAAGTGAATGTGTAGGAGAAAAGAAAATGTTTGCTGTTGTTGATAAAGAAGAAGAGATGCATTGGTTAATGCATGAGGAAGGTGTTGAGGATTCCATACAATCAAGAGAAGAGATGGAAGATGAAGATGAATTCCATGATGTCATTGAATTCCAAGAAGAGGCAAGAGAACAACCAAGCACAAAGGGAGAGAAAGATTGCTCCATGGAACTAGCTATCAAAAAGGTAAATGAAGTGCTAAAATCTGATTTTGATCATTATTTTAAGCATGAAGCTACTAATGTATAGGTGAAAGAGTTAAGGAAGATGATAGAGCCCTCAAAAAGAGAATTTAACCATGGATATGTAATGCCTAAATGGTGGAAGAAGCAAACTCCCAAGCAACAAAAAGTGCTGGTACAAGAGCATAGTTACAAGATGCCTACATGGTTTGAGAAGACAAATGATAAGAAGGAGAAACAAGTGTGGGTGCCAAAGAAGGCAAAGAGAGAAGATGTGAGTGTTGAGGCAACAACACCAAGAATTCAATGGAAGAGGATTGAAGGTGATTCAAGCTGCCAAGAGAATGAAGATGAGAAAGAAAACTTCTCAAAGAATAATGAGGTAGGGCATGAAGATATAAAGATGAAAGGTAAGTCAATTGCTTGAAATGAATGGGATAATGATGTTTTTGAATCATTTAATGATCTTTTTATGGAAAATGAGGAATGGAAAATGTTTATGAAAACTAATGTATAGCAAGGAGAGAGTTCCAAGAGGATGGATGATGAAAGTGGAGATGTGAAATCAGTGCACATGATTGAAAAGAGTAAGGAGACATAAGGTAATAGTGTTCCTATTGTTTTTGATAAGTATATTGATGATGATGAAGAAGCTGATTTGTATGAAGAAACCATAACGTGGATGAATGTATTTATAGAGGATGAAAGATAATTTGGTCCTAAGTTTGAATAGGACATGAAGATTTGGATGAGCTTGTGTTGAGTGAAGAGTTAAAGAGGATAGAAGAGTTTTTTAATCCTCCAAGAGAGTTGTGTAGAGGCACATATCAACATGGTGGCACCATTGATCAGATGGAAAATGAATTGAGGCAAGAGCTAAGAAAAGATGAGATGAAGAGTAAGGTTAGTAAAGGACAAGTAATACTTGTGAGTGATGAGCCCAAGTTTGATGAAGAGAATAGTGAGATAGATGAGAGCTCACTAAAGGAAGAAATGAGAAAGTTGGAAGAGCTCTTTAGTTCTTCAGGAGAGCTACATATAGGTACAAACCATGATGAAGACACCATTGGTAAGAATGAAGCAAGAAAAAAACACACTAAAGAGGCAAAGGCAGTTTTGACCAAAGAGCAGAAGAGTGGAGGCAGCCAAGAGACCTTATGGTCTCAATTTTTTACTTCTAACATTGCCTTTGATGTTTTGAATGTAGGAATTAAAGTTGTGGAGATGAATGAAGTCCATAGTTCAATGGACAAATTTTTGAACCAAGAAGAACAACAAGATCTAGAAGACATGTATGAAGATGAAGAAGCATGGAAGTGGGAGATGGCAGCTGAAAAGGAGATGAGGAGAAGAACATACGAGAAGAGGAAGAAAAGAAAAATGAAAGACAAAGACTATCAAAGACAAGCATTGGTATTGGCAACAAGACCTTGGGATCCAGGGATAGAGAGAAGACTAAAACATTGAGGAGATATCTGTTTCTAGAGGGAGAGTATGATGCAAGAGCATCTACATTCATTTTCTTAACAAGACGTGGTTACGTTGGGATGATTAAATTCAAATTCCAATTATTATATTTTGCCTCCAAAATGTTATCTAAGGAGGAGTAATTGTAATTGTAAAAAAAAAATAAAGGTAAAAAGTAATTGTTGGGGCTGTTGAGGAAATAATGGAGTGGTTGAAAATATTTCAACCTTGGTATATTGTTGATAATTAAAAACTGTATGTGTTTTGCCTCAAGCCAAGTTGGGCGTAGAGGTTAGAGAGGAGGCTCTTAAAAATAGAGAATTCCAAAAAAAAGGGATAATTTAGGTAATAAAGGATAGCCTCGAGAGAAATCAAGCTAGAGAATAGGCATCGAAGTGTATGGCCTTATGGGCCATGGACACAGTAAGGACATGGCCATAACATTATTTTATTTGGAAAACCGAGCCTGTGGAATGGGAGTTCACCATTGGAGAGCTTGAAGATCATAGCCAGCATGAGCATAGATGCACATCAAGCCGTTTTGACCAAGGATGGAAAACAAATACCCAGTAGAAGTTTTATGGAGAAGGGACTTTGAAGATAAATGCCATTATACAGGTGTGAGCAAACGGATATGTTGTGAGAAACCATGGTGAAGAGAGGGGATTTGGAATGGGTGAATTGATGATGTCGATATTATTCTGGATATAAGAGGACCGAGTCTATTTGTATTAGAAGGTAGCTGATAAAGGCCGTAATGGGAAGGAGCAAAAGTTTTTTTTTGAAAGGAAAAGCCTTTACACATGCCATGATGGTAAAGAGAAGTGTATTTCTTCCATGTTGATATGATTCTATATGCATTGATTTGAGCCGAGCCTATGGAAAGGCTGAAGCGGATTTGGAGGAGGATTGACCATCGGACGTGTGAAGAAAATACTTGCCATGAATTGGGGATGTGGTAAATAGAGTAGGGGTTTTAAAAGAGATGAAGTCGAGATGTGGAACGAAGAGGAAGTTGTTTTGACCATGGCAAATGAAGTGAATTTTTGCAACATAGTTTGAGTATGCAGATCATCTTGTAGTTGCGATATTGTGGAAAGATTGATCAGTCGTGGAAAGCAAATTGAGGCTGTCAACTTTGTCCATACATTTGGCCTTGTTGAAAAATTTGTACTTGTGCCTTTGTTGTAGGCACATCTAAAGGATGCAAAGAAAGTGTCTCAAGATACAGCTAAAAGTGGAAAGAATGCTATTAATGCGTAGAATGGAGCATCAAAAGAAATTACAGGTGTCAAAACTGTAAGTAAGTGCATTCAAGAGCACAAACTTGAGTCACAGATGTCTACGAAAAATCTTGAAAAGCATGTTGCTCAGTTAGAGAAAGCTAAGGCTGACAGGAAAAGATTCTCAGATGTCTTGTATTTGTCTGCTATTGTTGTTTGCCTATTTTCTTCAGAGGCATGAATGTCTGGCAGTCTTTCACCTCTTTTTGTTACTGGAAAATTAGATTTTAGAGTTATTTTTCCAGTACTACTGTTAATGGAAATGGAGGTTGGCCATTGGATGTTTTATTCTCATTTGTGATGTAGTTGTTGCCAATCAAGACACTTTCTACACCTGGCTACCGATTGCAAATTCAAATTTCATAGGAGAATTTTGTGTTAGCTGAACCGAGTCTATTTGAGTAGAAACCTGAGGTAAACTCCCCATACTGCCCATTTATCATAGGTAAATGGAATAGTGTAAACAAGGTGAGGATAGTGCATCATACTCACTCTGGTATGATAAGAGTATGTTGGTCAGAAGAGACATCACCACTAATGTTAACTTGTCAATTGTGCCCTCCCTCAGGGCCCTATTAATGTCTGCTTATACATCTCACACCGCAATCTGTAACCTCCCATCCAACCTTTGCATTATCATACTAAGGGTGTGTGAATGCCGATATATAATTTGGCCTCTCATAGGAAGCTAGAAGATCCAAAACATGTCCTCTATAATGACTATCATCTCCCCATTCATGAAATGAAATGTGCTCATCTCTAAGTGCCACCTCTCAACCAATGCTATGATTAATGCTCTATTTATCTACACTAATGGCATAGTCACAACATAGTATAATCTCATCAACTCTAGCATGCCATAATATTCCAATGTCATTAAGTAAATCTTGTGAAACACTTGGGGTTGTCATAGTTGGGATGTCATCACTCTTAAATCCTCCTACACTAACCACACATCCTACCACATCACAATAATATCATCATCCAACCTATCTTATCTCATCAACCTAACAACCTATCTTAATTCCCCCCTAACACTCTCATCACTCCATATTATCCACCTAACTATTTTTTCATTCCTTTCCCGCATTTAAACTAACTCACTCCATCTACTTCGTTCATTTACCCCTTTAACTAAACCCCACTCACCTCATCCCCCTAACTATACAATCACCCTAACGTAACCTAACCTATCCTTATCCATCCTAACATTACCCTAGCCTAATCACATAATCAATATAACTCACACCTTCCTATCTCTCCCAACTTAACCCACCCCTATCCATCATCTAATCACTATAAGTCCCTAGCCTAACCTATCTAACCTAATCTTGTCCACCTTCTAACTATCCCCCCAAGTCCTTAACCCCTTTAGCATACTTACCTAACCCACATAAATTCCCAATACCCCCTAAATCCCCTTTCTAAACCTTTACTCTAACCACCACAATATCTTTAATCATGACCTATCCCTAGCACACAATGTCGACAATATCGCTAATTCTCATTTTTTAGTTTTGCATAACCATGAATCTAACCTTGTAGTTTTACAAAACAATGATTCTCCTATCATGATAATGTAATATCATATATCTCTCATCACTATATTATAATACCACCAGTCACCTATCATAGTATTGGAATACCATAGTTAATGACTATGATATCACAACTTATAAGCATACTATCACCACTAAGGGCATTAGCCTCAATTGTGGTATTGTACCTATAGAATGTACATGCATTAAATGAAGCAATAAATGCAAAAACACAAAACATAATAGGTTAGGGGTTGATTAATCCCTAGTGGTCCCACATCGGTTGGCCTTTGGTGCTCTCTGACTCTCTCTCCATGATGTGACAAGTATGGGATACAGTCCATGACTAGGGATTAAAGCAAAAAACCAACCTAGGAAAAAGATAAAATGAACCTTTTTCACCCCCCTTTTTTATTTTAACCCCCTTATTTACCCCTAATACCCCATTTAACCCCCAATAAACCCATTCCCATACCTCGTCTACTAATTCTCATCCCCAAACCCCATTCCATAACTTATTATCACATTTCACCATCATCTTATCAATCCTAACTCCCCCAGGCCATCATATTTTGTTCCCCACTATCAATACCAAGTTGGAACTACATCGACCTGAGGTCTCCTAAGACTATGTAGGCAATACATGGACACGTTTTTGTACCCAAGGATAGCTTGGCCACTATTAACATCTAATATCATCCCATCCCTTATGTGTCACTCATCACTATCAAATCATATTGAGCTACGCCTCTAATATAAAGTGGCTTATTATTCATAATAATATATCAAATGTCCTTTATAGGTTTTTATCCATCCTTGGTATGTATCTTTTTTATGGGAATTATTGTCGGCTTGTGGCCTATCCAATCTCTTTATTCCCTAGATAATGTCTACATCTCAATAATTCAAGTCTTATCATCTTAATCAACCTACCTCCCTTTTAGACATTAGTCATTTGTCTAGAACTCATCCTCCAAGGCTAAGCCACTTTCTCCTATAGCACTTATGCTTGGGGAATCTTAATCATATCGCAATCAATAATCAGGTCATACCAAACCCTTACATTGTCTTGATCCTTTCCCACCTTAGGGATTTATATTTGAGTAACCCTCTGACTCATTCCTCTCTTCACACTCCCTCGAGGAGGCATCATACATACTAAAAACATCCTCATACATGAAGTGGTTTTTATTTGAAAATCCTTACTCCTTCCACTTTTCTTTAATTTCAATATCCTTTCAAAGAGGAGCAAAATGTATGCACCTAAATCTGCTCATCCTAATTATCCTAGTAAAACCACTAATCTAACCCATAACTATAGCCCTAGCCAATTAACTAATATCCTAATTCCTACACCATATTCCCTACATCCCATAAACCTTACCATACCCTTATAACCAATTAATCACCCCATTAACCTACTAACTAGCCTACTTAGATACTGATCTATCCATTAGCCCACATGCTAATTTAAAATTCCTTTTTATTCACCTACCCCCTATCTACCCTACCACCCTAGCCTTTCCTACACCCCTATGACTCCTAAAACTAATTAACTCCCATCTAATATCTATTATCCCTAAACTAATAAAGAAACATCTATAACTAGAGAAGCTCCTCCAAAGTTTTAGAAGTCTCTAAACTAGAGGCTTCTAAATAATTTAAAATTCTTTAAATTCTCCTTCACCATCCTATATAATCCATTCTTGGGCTATGGCCAAAGCTAACTTATAAATCACTAAGCCTCCATTATAATTTCATAAGCATCCATTTTCAAGCATCCCCACACTCTTGCTAAGCCATCCAACTACCCAAAGAAGCCATTGGAGTCACCTTGAATCTCAGGTCAAGCAATCCACATTCAACCATTTTATTATTCAAATAAGCTTGAATATCTTAGAGAGGAGTTGTAAGGGATAAAAAGATGGTAAAAATTCCAATTTAATTGTTTGATTTTTCCTTTATCCCCTCCTTTGATGTTGTTTGTGTTATTGGGTTTTTATTATTAAATATAGTAGTTTTGCTAATAACTTAAAATACAATCACACACATAGCCTTTAAAAAAAGGAGTTCCACTAGGAAGGGTAAACAAGGAAGGTTAATGAATAAAGGATCTAATTGGACAATGTAATATAGGTTTTGAAATAATTTGGATTATGGATTTAACTTAATTTTGGTTGTGGTGGGGTTGATATTGACTTCAATAATGTCTTCATATAATAATGAGGAATGAATTGGCTCAACTATTATCACCTTAAAGAGGTTTTCACAAATAAAGTCTTCTTGATTTTTATGACTTGATTGTCCAATATCACCTTGAATAAGGTTTCACTAAAGGATGTTGATAAATCATTTTGATTATCCCTTAGTGTATTAAGCAAGGTTTCACTAAAGGCTTCTAATTTTTTATTTTTATTATCATCTAGCACCTCAAACAAGGTTTCACTAGAAGATATTGATTTTAGACTTTGATTATAATATAGTGCCTTAAACAAGGTTTCACTAGGAGATTGTTCTTTTACTTAAATGTTGTCTTGGTTCCCCGAAAAATCTGCCATTGAGATGTCACCATGGAAAGAGTTTAACAATGCATGATTATGTCAGTCCCAATCAACATTTTTGGGTAGTGTAATATAAATATAATGGTTAGGTTGATTAATGGTAAAGTCATGTTTAATATCAATGGAAGGGTAAAATTTAACACAATCCTTATGAAGGATACTAGTAGATCATGTGTTGATATCGAAGGAAGCTTCCTTCAAAACCATGAAAGGATAAAAAATATATTCGATTTGATCTACAAGGAGTGTGTAGTTGATTTCATAATATATACTAAGGTATGTTAATTCTAAATATGATTTTGACTCAAGAGGATTTGAACCTGATGTTGAGATTGACATTGATTTTACTTTTGATGTGAAATCTGATAGTGGTTCTAGAATGGAACCCAATTATGATATTGGTTTGTAAATAGAACATGATTCTAATGTTGATGATGACCATAATGTTAGTTCTAAAATGTAACTTGTTTTTTATGTAAAAGTAGCCATAAAGAGGGATTATTGAATTACATTTTCCATAAGTACCTTCTCACCTTTCTCTTGGAAATGAAATATTTGGGATGAAATAATTTTCTAAAATGGGGAATGCTTGGCAATGTATGAGTATTGGGTTGTTGCTCAATAATAATGGGCCTTTAAAATATGGGCTCATTGAATATGGGTCCTATGTCAAATATAGGTGGATCAAAAATGGTTTGGGTTTGAACAAACATGGGTGATTAAAAAAAATGTCAATAATGGGTTGACTATCTTGATCTTAATTTGGAAGTGGATGTATCTAATCATTCTTGAGAAGTGGATCATGACATATCCCATTCAAGTAATCATCAAACTTAGAAACACTTTATTATTCAATAAATAATGGCCCTTGGAGTGGAAATGGTATAATAGGTCTATACCATAGGTTTTATTGTGGTTGTAAGACTGGATTGATGTGCAAACTACTGGACAAAATGTCAAAAGTAGATGCAAAGTGAGATATGTTTTGACTAATTTGTAAGAGTTGATTTATCATGTCTCGATGTATGAATGGTCATGCTAGAAATTTTTTAGGATCATGATATGCCATGACTCAGATTAACCTTATAATAATTACCATGATTAAGGATACATAAAAGGGGAAATGATTATAATAAATTGGCCCCAAAGGGGGCAGACTTAGTTTGATTAAAATGGGACTAAAGAGGGAGGTCTTGGTCTTTGATTGAAAGGGGCCCAAAGAGGTCAGATTGAATTAATTAGAATGGGCCTAAAGAGGGTGTAATTGGTCTTAATTTAATGGGATTGGCCCCAAATAAGTTAGTCTTGGTCTGGATTAGAATGGCCCCAAATAGGGTGAATAATTGATTTGATTAGATTTAATGTTTTTATTGGACTTGATCGAAATGGTATTGATTTGATGTTAGAAATTGATGTTTGACTTAGTTAAGTTGATTTTATTTGATCAAGATCCAATAAGAATTAAATTTTGATTTTAAATGGAAGAAAATATGGATGCCATGACTTCAACATTCCCAATCGATAAGTGCAGAGAGATTGAATGAAAATACACGCTGTTTGAATTAGCATGTGATTGATTTATAATAATTAGATTTTATCAAAATAAACTTGGTTTAGAATTTAGAATTAGGATGTTGTTAAATATGAACCTAATTTATTGGAATGTGGTTCAAGATGAACCTAATTTAGCTTGGAATGGCTTAGCACATGGTTCAAGATGAACCGGGTTTAAATTGGACTAGTTTGGTTTCAAAATTGGATTGGTTTGGTATGTGGTTCAAAATGAACTTGATTAGATTAGATTGGAATGGCACATGGTTCAAGATGAGCAATATTTTGTCTTAGAATGGCTTAGTACATGGTTCATATGAACCTGATTGAACTTGTATTGGCTTAGTACATGGTTCAAGATGAGATAGATTTGGCTTGTAACTAGACCCTAGTTCAAGTTGATTTGATTTAGGTTTTATATTTTAATTTAAATTTTGTAGACATTGAGTTTTTAATTAGGTCTATCAATGTAAATGTTAAGGTGGAATAGTTTAGTCAAAGTTTGTTCATGTAAGTATCTAAATAGGAACTGTTTGTGAATCAAACTTGTTTCTAAAAGGGTTCACAAATCTTGGTACATCAAGTGATTTCAACAAGTTTGATTTTGGTTTAAAATGTTGGTTTGATTTGAAGTTGTGTGAAATTTAGATTGGGCATATAACTTAGTTAATGTTTGACTCACATTTATTTTGGATATTTGACTTCAATTAAACTTTATTTGATTTATAAATTTGATTGAATTTGAACTTTAGAAGGGTTGACTTGTGTTTGAATTTTTAAAAAGGTCTAACTTAATTTGATTTAGGTTGACCTAGTCAACCCTATTTTCCTTTGGCCTTTAATTATACTAGAATTAGAATTTGGATCCAAATTAGAATTTGTTTTGAATTAGAATAAGGATGGTTTCAAATGGGTAACATAATGGCATGGTTTAGATAATAATTTAGACCTTGGTCTTGAATTGGAATTAGGAATTTGGTTGGAACTAGGACTAGGTTTGGAACTAAATGGATGGCATAACAACATAGTTTAGATAGGAATGGTATGTATTTGTAAAAAAATTTACATGGCATCTATAAAGAGTGTATTTTGACTCAACATACGGATAGAGTAGTGCCTCTTTGTGTAGGTGTGTATAGACTATTTATTAGACTTTGGTTTTGGACTTGGATTTTTATTGGATTTGGTTTTTAAATACAAATGAGTTTTTGACATAACAATAAAGTATCAAAAAAAAACATCACAAGGCTATTTAAATAATCGATGCACGTTTGCATCACATCCATTGAACCTTCAATATACTTACATTTTAGAGGAGAACTTTAAATATTAATCCAATTAATAAAATTTAGTGAAGGTGGTTTGTACTCCCACCCTCTCTCAAAATTTCATATGTGATAGATAATAATTGGGGGTTATTTCCTTTGCACCCGTACATCAGTGAATGTTCCATGGTAAAAGAGGTTACTATAAAGAAATCTAAAATTGGGCTATTCATAGGAGGGTTTATCCCCTTCATGACCAATTCATCTATTAGATTTCAGTGAAGTGATACTACATGTAGAGAAAGATTACAAAGCAGGTTAGTTCATGTGTTAGTAAGGAAAGCCAATAATAAACATGAAGAACATAACATGATAATCCCACTCCCTCAAGGGGTAGTATCAATGAAATCAATAAACTAATGAGGAAAGTAAGACAAATAATACGCTCCCAAAGTGGCTCTCCTTAAAATATGGACCATAAACATGTTTGTGTCTAGATTTGGTGCTCTAATTCTTTGTCAATTTGGTTGGACAAGTGCCTTTGACATATCTTCGAGAACCAATCGATTTGGATTCTTGATTAATCAATTTAGAGGAATTAATGAAGCTCTTATAACAACATTTTTGTATAGGTTGTTTACACTAAAAAGCTTCCCCTTTTGTCTATGGTGGATCATGTATTAATAGTTCTCTATAAATGTTGAGAATCAAACGTGACCCTCTATCTTGGGATCAAGATGTGCGGCCAAGGATTAATTCAATTTTGGAGGACAAAGTAATTAATATTTTGGAATTAGGGAACATTATAAGGAATGGGTGGCCTTAAACCTGATATTTATCTCCATTAATGTCCAATGTTTGACACCCTTTTGATGATGTCATGCATGATGTCATGGCCCATATGTTTTGAATTATGAATTTCCAATAATAGATATTCACTAACTTTTCATGGATTTTCCACTTAAGCTCTTAATCTGATTTGATTTACTTAATGACTTTACTTAGTATTTTACAATTCTTAGAAATTATTTGCATGTTTAATAAAAATGGTCAAAAAGTCAATTTACTTAGTTGTAATTTGACTAGAGTTGAATCAGAGGAAGATAACACTTAAAAATGATGTATTTCCCCATTCAGGGATACATAGGCATAAATCAATACTTGCACATGACATGTTCAAACAAATTAGAGTGTTTAAATGGTCTAGAATGATAATTTTATTGGTCACAAACTTGATGTAAAATGAATTGGAAGAAGATACCAATTACATAAAATGCATTACCCCATTCAAGATTACATGAGAGAAACTCGACACCTACACGTGATTATGTGGATGAATTAGAGCATTTCAGTGATGTTGGTCTAGATTATACATTATTACAAAATGTCATTCATATTTGCAATCTTAGCACAATAATGATAAGAATTGGATGTCTACATTTTGATCCTATTTGAGAAGGTGTGGTAATACATTTGGTCTAAGAAATAGATTTTCAAAGAATAAAAAGGTAACTTAGATTGATCATAATTAAAATAAATAAATTCATTTCTTCTTTTTTCTAAATTTTACATGAGTCACAGATAAATGGGGTTACTAAAATGCCCCAAATAATGTTTGGACAACACATGATGCCCCTCGAGGGGAGGATGAAAACATTGAATATTAGACAGGTTGACCCTTAATCAAAATAAAAATAATCACGTAATTTAGCAAATGAGGTTAAAAAATAGATCAATTAGAAGAAACTAGTTTAAAAAATGGATAAACTAGGCAAGAATGAGCATCCTAGGAAGATAAATGGGGGAATAATAGACCTAGGGGGAAATTTGAAAATTTTACTATAATTTTACCCCTAGGGAGTGAAATCATTCATTTTCACCCTCAACTATTTCAATCTAGAGCTCTGACAGTTATGCATAAGAGAGATGAGTAGAATGTATAATATCTCATATCATTGACACCTTAGGGAGTGTGTCTGAGAGTACCAATGACTATTGGGAATCAGAGCATTGGTAGGTATCTTTTTAGGTTTTTTAATTTCATATTTAATGCATTTATTACTAGGTACAAGTATGAATTTAGGTAATCTCACCATTTGAAGAATTATGAAAGTGGTGAGGTCACTGGTGAAAATAATAGGATTATTGGATTTTTGTCATGATAATAGGCCAAATTGGTGAGGTTATGGCCAAATCAGTGACTTCACCAAATTATAATTAAATTACTTGTCAAATGGTGAGGTTTCCAAGTCAAAGGGAAAAATCATAGAAAATAATGAGGTCACCCTACCAAAAGGAAAGAACATCCTGTAGATTGGTAAGTTCATAAACCAGTGAAGGAAAATAGTGGGATAGCCATGAAAATAGTGGGGTCACTTTTCTAAATGGTGAGATCACCAAAAAAAATGGTGAGGTCATCATAAAGACCAAACAAGATAGAGGAAGATAAAATAGGGCCAAAAGAATATTATTTTAGGCCTAAAATTAGAAGAAATTAACTAGACTTAATTAATTGGAAGAAAAATGAAGAAATGATCGACTTGGTTCCTTGTGTGGTGACTTGAAAGAGTGATTCAAGGTTATTATGGCTTGTGAGAGATGATCCTGACTACTATAGTGATAGGGTTTATGGGTGGAGGAGTTCATGGGACTACTAGAGGTGATAGAGCTACATCACCTAGCTTAATTACATGTGATTCACATGGATCAATCCTATCTATCGATGCTTATAGAGTGTTGGAATTCTAAGACATTCAATTTTCATTTATTGATTGGGGAGGCCATAATGACCTTTTAGGATGTCCATAGGATATTATAGGTGCTTATCTAGGGCCAGAGGATCACCTAGATGCTAACAAGTTGATTAGCAATGTTCGAGGACTTACTTAGCATGACTAACCTTGAGGTAATGGAGGGGACTATAGATATATATGCATTGGAGGACTTGGCTTGGCCTCTAGACCTTGGGGTAGTAGTAGTGGCAGGGTATCTAGTGGTGTCACTAGTACTAGCATAGGGGATAGTTCCCTCAAAGGTTTTGATTTTGATGGCTTTTATCAGTGGCCTTTTACTTCCAAATAAGAGGAGACATTTATTTTAGATTAGATTGATTGGAATGGTAGGAGATATGTATGGTCACTCTACATGATTTACATGGAGGCCTATAATTTTGGCCCAAATCTATCAATATTTACACATGATATCATATCATAGAGGGTACAATATCAGACATAGTACATTGCTCTAGATCTGGGGAGCACATAGCTATTGAGCGGTCAGTGGGGTTGAGATTCTAGTGGGAACCTGAGTTTCAGGTGGTATTTGGTTGGTATCTCATAGTCTTAGGCCTACGAGACCACCTAGGGGACCTATATTTTTACTAACAGGCCATAGATGAGATGGGCATTGGTGATTTTATATGGTGATCATACTTGGATACATAGTTTTACTATATTGAGGATATATTTTTCATTATCTTCATGCTTACACCTTGATATATCATAGGCCACCATGAATTTATTATAGAGAGATATAGACCAAACTAAGTGCAAATATAGTTTAGTTTTTAGTAGGATATTCTTGAGGGTCTACACTTCTTTGTCCATGTGACTCATGAGATCATAAAGTGGGGGTTACTAATGCCCCAAGACTAGGCTGTTATAGATTTTGGTAGAGTTTAACACATATGATGGGACTATGTAGGTGGAGTAGTAGGTGTTAGCATGACTGATACCTATGTAACATGGTGAGATGGTACCTAACCTATTTGGTTGACTAGACCATGGCCTTAGAAGTTTGGGTAGCATTAGATATGGGTTTGATAAAGGAGAGATGGGGGTCAGGACCTGGTATAAGCATATGTTCTAATTCAATCAATAATATTGTAGGTTATCCCACTACAAGCTATTTATGCTTAAGTGTATTAGCAAGAAAAATTAGGAAGGCAATATATAGAGATGGCTGAGGTAGTAGGTGGTGACTCAGAGCATGAGATAGGGATAGGAGAGTCTAGGACCTCTAACACAAGGATAGGGGAGGCACAAACCTCTGACACAGGGATAGGTATAGGTATAGGTAGAGGGGAGGAAAGACCCTCCTTCATAAGGAGGTTTGTAGAGGTCCATGATTTAATTGATAGGATACAGATCAATATTACCACATGGTTATCAAATATTATAGGACTTCAATAAGATATAGCTAGATTGCATGTAGAGCTAGCCACTACACAGGGTCAGGCTAACTAACTATAAGGACTCATTACTACTAGGGATGTTGAGATCACTGCATGTAGAGGATAGGTGGCCCAATTGACAGGTGTATAGGCCTAGTTTACTACATGAGATGTGGAACTTATGAAAATGAATAGTGAGTGAGACAAAGTCTAGGGTAATTGAGAGTGATTAGTTTCTTAAGAAGAGAGGCTTACTGAGGATTTGGATGAGGATCAACAAGCTGGTATAGATGGGATTTCATCCAAAACCTTGTTTAATGTGATTACAACCAAGGATGATGCCTTACATGCAAAATATGTCCTATGCACTAAGGAAGAGATAGTTTACTATTATAGTTGTATGAGGTTATAATCCCTATAGAGAAGAGAGAACCATCATTTAGATAGTACTCTAGATCATAACAGACGAGCAGGACCTCTAGGTCCAGGCAGACTTCAAGATCAGAGCATTCACTTGCACAGTTGGCACCATAATGGGTATTGTTGGACCCACCACCACCACGTTCACCACCATTGCTAATGTCAAGCATAGGCCAAAGTTTTTAATAAATTCCTTCAAGGGGCAACCCAGATCAAAGTTGATTTATATCTCTATATTATATATGAGATGTATATATATTCTCTTGATGTATAAAATATGATTTTGATATATATATATATATATACATATACATATATATATATATACATATACATATATATACATATATACATATATATACATATATACATATATATATATATATACATATATATATATGTATATATATACATATATATATACATATATATATATATATACATATATATATATATATACATATATATACATACATATATATATATACATATATATATATATATATATATATATATATATATATATATATATATATGACATTTATTTTTATCTCATAGCTATTTGTACATGGATTGCTAATATTCTTTATGTTCCATGATGTTTTCTACTCTTATTATGATATGATGGTATATGCTAGTGTTAAGATATGCACATCCTTAGTTAGCATTTGGATGTTGATTTATCTATTGCTCTATTTGATGTATGGCTAGATGTTAAAGGATAGTTTAGGAGACATACAACTTAAACTAATCATAGAAATGGACAATATGACTCAATGTATATGTCAAGAGATGCACATCCTGCATAAAGATTCTTGGTTGTTTCCAATGTTTGGCCTCTATTGTGCTTATGATATCTTAGGTATGTACCAGATATGGAGGATAATGCAATCAAAGATTTTATTCGGTGTCACATTGATGTTTGGACTTGGAGCACTTGGTGTTTACTTTGGAAAATGAAATTATGCATCATAAGTATAAATAACCTATTATAACATTGTATTTTGATTATGAATGGATCGATTTAAAGGTGAATGTTTATAATAAATATAACGATAAAAAAATACTAGAACCAAAGTTACAAGCATTTTACATTTGAAAAAAAAAGCAAAGAAAAAGATAAAAAAGGTGTCAAATACAAAATGTAACCAACTTGAAATCAAGATATGAATCATCAAGACTTAAGTGGGAATAAAAAAGTAATAAAACATCAATAATCTATTTAAATAAAGCAAAGATGAATTGTAAATAACCTAGAATCAAGATATGAATAATCAAAACCCACGCATTAACAAGGTGTACTAAAAAATGAATAAGCAATGAAACAATCAAAATAGAAACTTAAACAACTCAATCCCCCATTAAGGCAATACTCAAGTTCTTTACCAAATGTAAAGAGACACAACATTCAAAACAAGCTAACAACCCAATAAGCAAAACACTCAAAAACACAAAATTGTAAGATAAAAAAATCAATTAATTAGTATGTATGTCTACAAAGCTAAACAAATATAAATACAAAAACAATGGTTAATCAAAATGTTAGTACAAATAGAAAAAAATTATTTGTGTATGTGTAATAGAGGTGTTAATCTTGGTGACTAGGTTATACCTAAGTTAGGTAACAACAACACCGGTACAATAACGTAAGGACGATGGGTACAAGGTTTCCCCCAAGTAACAATGACACAAGAAAGATGACAAAATTATTCCTATATTATAGGAGATAAAGACAAAAAAAACAAAATAGGGATAAGAGAAGAAAAGGAAGGGGTAGCTGATCTGAATCTAGATGCACTAGGAAAGTGGATGCTACCTACATAGTTTCATGGATGAAAGATCCAACATGAACTTTAGGGTAAATGTAGTTCTCCTAGGATATGGGATAGAAGAAAATTAATGGTAAGGAAACATGATTGATGTGCACAAGAATATGGGAATGGTCTCACAAAATGGTGAGTGTGTGATAAAAGAGAGAGGCAACATTCACAATCATGAAAGCATTAACACAAAGAAATCACGTCAGCGTGAGAGAGTATGGTTTAGTATAAAACCACATGTAAAGACAAGATATTAGTAGCCACATATGAACTAAATTGGTAATTCATACTTTCTACTACATTTAAGGCTTGGAATGATAACGAGCTCATAAAATTTTGAGAGCGTAAGATGAAGGTACTCACAAAATGGTGAGAGCTTACGAAAATCCAAGTGGTCATAAGTGTATCAAAGTTGAATACACAATGCTCACAATATAGACTTGCAAAATGGTGAGAGCATACAACTGAGGCCAATAAGGATGGGGAAACTAAATGACAAGTGATTACTTGTGAGATAGTTAGGATTCCTAGGATCCTTAAGGTAAATAAGTGCTTGAGAAATAAAGGAAGGTATGGTCAAACTAACTTTAGATACATTGTGTATTCAAGTGCTTCCTACATATTCTGTGTGGACCTCAGGTCGATGTAGTTCTCCCAGGAATGGGAAGAAAAAGACCATGGTGGTCTATAAATAAACTAAATAATATGACCCATCCCATAAAAATTTTATGGATTTATATCTCACATGGAAATTCTAAGCAAATTTTCATGATTTTATGATTTTTAGGATTTTCAAGACCTTTTACAAATGCTTTTAGAATTTTCTAAGTGTCTCAACTTAATCGAGAATGATAAGATACCAAATAGTTCAACTCGCATAATGGAGAGAACATGGCTTGGGTTGCTCACAAAACAACAAGAGAATTTAGGATCAGAATGACCTATAAATGGATGAACAAAATCGATGATCCGAATAAAAATGAAAAAACTTAGAGGATGACATGACTTTATAACTCCCGTGGAGATTTTAATCCTATCTTCATGAACTGGCAATGTTTTTGGTCTTTTATTTTATCATTTTCTAATGTTTTTTGTGTTTTGGGGATAAGCAATAGAAATGAAATATGAAAAAGGTACAAAGAACCACTTGGCCGAGGATATACATTTCCATAGATAATATTTCCAATGAAAACTAAACTAGTTGCAATGGGTGGTGAGATTAGTGAAATAACAACCATATTAAGGTAGTGGTAAATACTAAGTAGTATCAAAATAAGAATAGAATAGTACATAGTGTAAATGAAATCCCAAGGAACAATAATTAAGGTAAAAACCATGTGTTAACATACCCTAATTTGTCTATAAAAGAAGCTATGGATACTAATCAAGCAAAATTACCTTGTAGAACGGTTCCTAAATGTGTACAAAATGTTGGTGAATCATAAAAATCATATTTGGTGAGGGGTGAAAAATTAAAATATTCTAAGTGAAATTAAGATCTATCTAGGTATAGTGGAATAGAAACAATCCAAGTTGAAATGGTCCATGGTACAATGGTCCATGTTACAATAGTCTAGGATGCAATAGTCCAGGGTACACATATGATAAAATACTAATGAATTTTTAGCATGGGGTGCTCTCGAGTAAGGTATTTTATAGATAATGGTTTAAAAGGTTATCAAGCATATAAATTTTTGAGATTTATAATGTTCATTGGTTATAAGAGCTCTTCACCTTATATAGTAGCTAATCGGTATGCCCCTGAACCATGTTTGCGGTAACTATGTATGGGCCCAACCAATTGGGCTAAAACATACCCTTTTTTTTGCATTCAGCATTAGTATTGTTTTGATTTTCATTTAAAACCAAATCATCAACTTCAAACTCTTGAGGGAGAATTCATTTGTTATATTTTCATTGCAATGTATTCTGATATGCTCTTAAATTGTCTAAGGCATCTAAATGCTTGCCATTAATAAGTTCTAGCTCTTAAAACCTAGATATTCTATAGTATTCATCATCAATAACGTGTTGAAAAGATACTTGTAATGAGTGCAACTCAATCTTAACTAAGATAATAGCCTTGATGGCATAAACTAGGGAATATGGGTGGCTCCCGTAGGAGTAATTTGACTAGTATGGTAGGCCCAAAGGGAATTAAATATTTTCAAGTGCCAATTATGACTAATATCATTGAAAATATTTTAAAGGATTATGATAATGGTTTTGTTAGATGCCTCAGCTTGACCATTACCATGCAATTTGTATGGTATGGATTTCTTATGTTCAATTTTTAACTGGGTATAGAGGGATTTAACATCTTTTTTCACAAATGAACCACCATTATCTGATATGATTTAGGTGGGATACCATAATGACAGTTGATATGGTAATGGATAAACTTGGTGATTTATTTTCCAGTTATGTAAATGAGAGGAATGGACTCAATCCACTTAATAAAATAATCTGTAGCAATAAGAATGTTTTTATGACCATTACAGGATTTTGGGTTTATATTCCTAATGAGATTGAGACCCCACATAGAAAATGGCCATAGTGTAGTAATCGGCTATAGAGATAATGAAGGTGCATGTATCAGATTACCATGTTGTTAGCAGGTAACACACTTTTTGATGTATTTTCAAGCATCTATCTCCATCTTGGGATAGTAGTAACCTGTTCTTAGGATTTTTTTGGCCAAGACTACATCGCTAGTGTGGGCCCCACACATCCCTTTGTGGATCTATTTAATCACTATTTTATATTCTCCCAAAGATAAACAACAAAGACGTGTTTTATCATAGCCCCTATAATAAATCATGTTCCCAAGGAGGGTCTAGTAGGATAGGCGATGAAGGAAAAGCTTTTGGTGATTTTTTGAAAGGTCTGGAAGAAGAACTTGGTCATGAAAATATTTATAAATATCTTGGTACCAAGTAGGTTCAATTTGGAGATTGGGAATAGTAATAGAATAAACCCTCTCTAAATTGAGTAATACATGAACAGGCTATATAAGGTTCTCAATGAGAAATGGATACTCTTTAACATTGCTAATGACTTGTACCATGGACCCAATTATTCCCATTGTATCAACTAATTGGTTATTGACCAGTGGTACATATTCAAATTGTAATGACCTAAAATGTGGATTGAGATTGTCCACAATATGCTTGTAAGCTACAATATTTTCATCCCTATTCTAATACTAGTTTGTATTCTAATTAATGATTAACTAAGAGTCCCCATAAACCATTAACTACTGGATATCTCATGGTATTACAGGATGAGGTCCTATAATAAGGTCTTCATATTCGACCATGTTGTTAGTGTAGTTGAAGCTGATATGGAATGCTTTGGGGATGAGATCCCCTTATGGTGTAACTAATAAAATTTCAGCTCTAAATACATGAGATGTTGATGATCCATCAAAATATAATTTTTAGTGTTCATATTCATGAGCCACTTCCTTTAACATCATGATAGAGTCATTTATAAAATCAAGTGTAAGTGGTGTAGTGTCTATGATAGGAGCTTCAATGTTGGACATAGAATGGAGCTTGATAAAACCATAAAGGATATAATATAAACACGTGTGAAGTTTTTGATTTTTTATTTTGTATAGTTTTGTAGTATTCAGCCTTGGAAGTCTAATTAGATAATTGGAGAATGCAAAGAGTCTTTCATTTTGTTTCTCAAAAGGTGGGAAGGTGAAGAGCCATTAGGATTGTAAAAGACTATAAATAGTACTTTAATGTAATAGAATCTGGTTTGATGTGTTGATAGAGATTAATAGAAATTATCATGTTATGGTTTTCCCTTATTTTATTTTATATATGGTTGATGCATAGTCAAGTAATCTATTTTAATTTATTCTATAATATGATGTAATATGAATTATGGTGGTGCTCCACATATATATGATTCACCCTACTCTTTAATCTAATTGAAGATGTATGTGGCCTATATGATTTATGCCTCTCTATCACCTAATGTGCTCACCACTATGTAAGTTATCCCTATAATTAGCATGTTTTGGTTTAACTCTATTAACCTCTAATAATAATGGTGTGGTGAGCATGGATGTAAATTGGGTGAACTATGTTGAGATGGTTGTCAGGGTTGAGAGATGTAGAATGATGGATAGATGAGAGAATTAAGAGTTTTGTAGAGGAATAAGCGTGAAGAGTCAAAAAGACTATAGAGGAGATCATACAATAACACATCTATGGTGAAATATATGAAAAATTTTGGTGCAAATTGCCTGGACTGTTAGTTTCATGCTTAGCTAGATTAGAATACAATTGCTTTAGTCCAATGATAAAAAAATTATAAATTAGACTAAGGACAAGCTAGAGAGATTACATAATCTAGATACTAACTAGTCTTAAGTAGTAGATTACTAGATGAAGACTATGATTGGTGGATATATCATAGAGTTTGTAGTATAAGGATACATAGATTTTGAGACTATGCAAGATTGATTTGATCACATAGAGTTTGTAGTATAAGGATACATAGCTTTTGAGACTATGCAAGATTGATTTGATCAAAGAATCAGAAGGAAGTTTTTGCAGTGACTACCTTTGTTGATCAAGATGTTGGTTATGTAAAAGGACATGGTGCCTACTCCAACCAACATGGAGTAATCACTTTGAGCACCATGGGGTGTATGTGAGAGAAAGTGGATGATGAAAAACTAAGTAAGAAGAACTTGAACCTAATCCCAAAAAATGAAAGGTGAAAAGACTCTGAGCGGAAAAAAAAATTGGGTCTCAAAAGAGAGATACAATAACAAAGAAGATGGAATAAGACAATTGACCTTGAAGTAACTATGAGTAGGACCAAGAGTAAAGTAGAATTTGATAGAGCTGGAGAAGTGAAAGGAAAAGATGCTAGAGAAGAAATGTTTTTGAAAGAAGGTGTAGAAGCTTATTAAAGAGAAGGGTGTGTTGAATATGAGAAAAGGCTAGATGAGAAAGAGGATGCTAAAAGTAGAGATGCTGAGGTAGATCATTTAGTAAGTAGAGGTAGGTCACAATTAGCTGAGGGGATTTTTGTTGGAACCAAGAAGAAAAGTTATTGGGAAAATGTTAAAATTTGAAGGTAGTAATACAATAGGTTCAAGTTAAAATAAAAAATAAGTTTTAAATAAGTGTCATTCATTTCAAGACTACGCATCCCCCAAACCCACTTTATTTATAGAAGGTATAGAGAGAGAAGTTGATTTAGGTTAGTTTGATTCCTTTATCAACAAGTTTGGAAGGATAATTATAGAAACCAAATAGGTGTTAGAAGGAAATAAGTTATAGGAATCATAATTCCTAGTTACACTTGAAAATAATAATGTGAATCGGCCTATAGACATAATAACCACTACATAGTCACTCAATTGTGTAATGATTGATGCATAGACATCATCAATTATAGTTACTAGTATTCAAACACTTACATCAACAACTAAAAATCTATCAAATATGTCACTTCATATATGTTTGTTTGTACCTTTAATATCATATGATGGATAATCAAATATAAAGCAATACTTAGTCACATATGAGATGAAATGGGTTATATAAGGGGTTACATCGGATGATGTGAAGAAATGTGAACTCGTAAGAGCTTTGGGATGATGTGCTTTGGAGTTTATTTTCAAAATAAATGTCAATAACCTAGATTTAAAATAAGTCAAAGATTTGATGATAGCACAATTTAAAGTAATAAAATGATCCAATCAAGTGATCCAAGTTCTAAAAGAGACTCGACAAAAATCCAGAGAAATAGTTGGAGAATATGAGCACAAGTTCTCTGACGTAATGAATGATATTGATTTTATTTTAGAAGATAAAGATAAGGTTTCTTGGTTCATAGAAGGTTTAAAACCCAAAATAAGGTTCATTATCATGAAAACATGGTTATCCACCAAAGCTAATGCTCAATCTACTACCATCAGGGTTAAATAGATAAAAGACTATGCAGATCTCCCCTTGATAGGATAAAAAGTATAAGCTAAGTTAGATGATTTTATGAGGAGGATGAATGAAATGCATGAAAATGACAAGCCTAAATTAGGTTTATGATGTGTAGAGTGTGGTCATGAGGGACATCATAGGAATGATTTCTTGACAATCAAAATAGAATTTCATGAACTTTGTAGGGTAGTGGGGCATCTTACATCCAAGTACCATCTCCTCGAGTAATATATTTATAAATCACATAGCATGTATTACAATTTTAAAAAATATACAAATCATGATGAGACTAGTTTTCATGCATTTTAAGATTTAAAGTAAGATATAATAAAGAACTTCTTAATAGTTGCATCCCAAAAGATGCTCACTATAAAGTAAGTAATTATAGGACCAGATGTGGGGATGACAAATGTGACTCAAGATAGTCTAGGATAGGTGCCTTCAACACCAAAATATTAGATGTCATCATCACCACAATACCAAACACAAGGCCTAGATAGTTGCAATAATACATCATCTCCATTGTATCAATATTCTAGTCAGTATGCACAACCATGGAATAACACAAATCTTCAACAACAACAAGCAACTTGGACCCTAAATTCTCGTCAACATCAGTATGGAGGATAGATGTGTAGATAAATGAGTGGGGAGGATATAATGGATAACCATTATAAGGTTAGGGATATAAATATAATACGTGAGGTTATAGAAGAGGATATTAGGAAGGATATCATGGCAGATATCAATGAGGTCATAATAATGATAATCAACAAAATTGATTACCCATGCAATGTTATCTATGTGGAGAATATAATCATTTTATGAAGAACTATCCCACAAATCTCCAAAGGCAAGTTTATTATGTATATTGTAGGATCAAACATCAACATCAAACAAAATACTACCTTATTCTATAAAAATAAAGAAAGGAGAAGCTAGTGCACAATGTACACATGATAAATGCATAGCCAAAGGAAAATGTATTTGTGAAAGTCATCACAAAATAACAAAGGGATGAATAGGGGTTACCTTCATTATAAATGTCTTAGGGTCTAGGTATTAAAAAGTTTAATGGGATAAATATCCTGAACTTACAACTAAAAATAATTTAATGTATCAAGTCATGTAGGTATTATAATAAATACAATAAAAACTAGCTTCTAATGAGGATAACACTTCTATTGATGCTCAAATATATGGACAAATTATTCTGATGATGCGACAAGAAAGTGTTGTAAATTCTTTGATAGATCTAATGAAACTAATCAGCATATTATGTAATGAAGATATATCTTATAATATCTCAAACCTCATTCACAATATTTTGGAGTATACATAACAAGGATAGATAAGGGCCAACAAATTAGTTTGGTATGTCAAAATCGAGAAGCCCTGGGATGTGGATTCACGATTAAACATCGAGTTGGCTAGATATGAAATCCTAAATTCATTATTTAAATTTTGTAGTACTGTTAATATGATTCCTCACTCCACATGGGAAGCCATTGGTGGACCAAATCTAAGTTATAATCTAGTAACATTAAGCTTAGTAAATTATGGCATAGTTGAACCTATTGGCCGACTAGAAGATGTTGAAATTAAAGTAGCTAAACTTAGCTTGTGAGGATATTTCAAGGTCATTGAAATGAAGATAATAGAGACCCATTACCCTATTTTAATTAGTAATTAATGGCCCTATGATGGCCAAATGACTATTAACACTATATTTAATTAGTTAGAAGCACATCAGAAAGATAAAATAGTAGTCATACCTCTAAACAAATTTGAATATAAGCCATATATCATTCATAAGGAGCTAGATTCTCCTTATGCTTATAGGGAAAATAATTAGTTTAAGGTGGGGGTAGATGAAAGACAAACTAGGGTGAAAATTCTTGAATGTCATAAGTGGAAGCCTATTACTATGTAGCAGGAACAATCATTGGTATTTAAACTAGTTGTCACAAAGTCATCGGTTAGACATGTTTAAATTGAAGAATGTGTTTCTCCTTCAATACATTCACCAACAAGATCTAAGGTAAATTTTATGTAAAATAATATTTCAACTATGATGGATTACATTAAACCTACTCCTAAAGGAATCCTACCCTAGGATTTGACATCATCCATGAGTGGTGACTCAGATGCACACATCCTAAATTGGTCCCATAGAGATTATGAGTTGAGACCTCTATGCATGGTGTTCACTACAGAATGCCAAATACCTTAATATTTTGTGACCAAGGATCTTAATCCATTAATCTTGAGGCTTGAACACCATGTACCAGAGGTAGAATAGTGAGTCAATTCACTCATCTATACACTAAAAGGAACTTTTGTAACATAGTGGGTTGTGCACAAAAACATAGATATACATTGGGAGGATGCTTGTGAAATATTGTGTGAAAGGTTTCACCTACCATCTAGTATTAAAGTAGAATGGCCCTTCTTTCAAGAAGTTTAATGTCTCTAAATACACATACATTAGTACATGGACATATGGACTACACAGGGAATAAAGCCTTGATATTAGGTGCACATATTTATTCATGCCCTTGTACCTCTTCCAATACCCTAGTACATGCATCAAGAGCATATAAGAGAAACCAAACACTAGCTACAACTTCAGCAAGATTTTATCCAAACTTTTGTATTTGAAGATGATAATCTTTTAGTACATAATGCCCTAAAAAATATCAAAAAAATTCTGTCACAGACATGTAGAGGATTTTAAAAATGTTACTAAATCATCTTCTCATTAGGAAGTTGCATAGAATCTATATTTCACATTTCATAAATACAAAGCTAATAAAAAATAAAAACTCCAGATTTAACCCTATAATAGAATAAATAATGACCTGACAAAGTCCAATGATAGTAATAGTGATAGGGATCTTAAAGTAGTAAGGTTCTTTGAAATATCATGTGAAGAGAGCCTAAACCAGTACAAAGTGTACAGCAAGTAGAAGAAGAGAAGTTATGAAGTATTGATATCCCAAATGGGAAGGTAAATTCATTTTACACGATACTATGCCTAGTAGATCAGGAAAAATATATCAAGAACTGTTATAGAAGACTCAAGGGAATACTGGGATAGAAGTAACCCCTAAGCTTGCCATTATAGGAGATTACTAGGGACAAGAGTAGATCTATGAATCCATGTAGTTGTTAAGATACTACCATGATGTGTTTCCAAGTAATTTTTTGGAGGTCAAAAGCATAGATCCATTTTTAGGAGAGATGCACATTGAGATAAATGAATGTGCATGCCTGATTAAGAAGCGACCCTATAGACTCAATCCTAACATGAAAACTAAAGGCTGAATTGGATCAAATGCAAGAAGCTAGAATTATTTATCTAATTGAGAAGGGATAATAGGTGAGCCCCATGGTGTTATAACCTAAGAAAATGAGAGAAATAAGGGTGTTTAGGTATTACCATACACTCAATGATGTCTACGTCAATTATCTATTTCCTATCCTTTTTACTAATGAAGTTCTTGAATCTATCTCTTAACATGAGGTATATTCCTTTACAGATGGGTTCAGTGGGTACCACCAAATTACAATGCTAAAGAAGATCAAGACAAAACTACCTTTGTTATTGAATGGAGTTCATTTGCATATAAGGTAATACCATTTGGTTTAAATAATGCACATGTTGTCTTTTCTAGAACTATGGTAAATGCATTTAAAGACTTTATTCATGATTTCTTAGAGGTTTATCTAGATAACTAGTTAGTATTTTCTCTATTTAAAGAGTACTTGTCGAAGCTAAGATTGATGCTAGATCAATGTAGGGCTTTGCACATCACCTTAAATTTAAAAAATGTCTATTCTTTACACCTTTTGGTGTCTTTCTGGGTTACATAGTGTGCAATGATGAAATTTTGGTTGATCCAGCTAAAATTATTGCTATAGTAGGAATGCCACCTCCTATAAACTCAAATGAAGTGTGCACCTTTCTAGGTCATACTAGATATTATAGGAAATTCATAAAAGGATATGCAACTATATCAGTAGCCATGAAAAATTTATTGTGCAAAGACACTAAATTTGAATGGACACTTGAGTGTTAAATGAGATTTATTGAGTTAAAGTAGAGGTTGGTAACAACACCCATCTTGGTATTTTTTAACTATAAAAGTCCATTTTATGTAGATGTGGATGCTTTGGGAACTGCAATAGGAACCATCTTAATGTAGCTAGGTGAAGGTGGGCTAGACATTCCAATACATTTTTCAAGTAGGAAACTCTCAACTACAGAAAAAAATTACACAACCAATGAGAGAGAAACACTCTTCATGGTGTTTGCATTACAAAAATTCAGGCATTAATTGTTGGCTACTCCTTTTGAGTTTTTCATGGATCACTAGGCATTGTGATACCTGGTAAATAAACCAATGCTAGGGGGACATATCTCTAGGTGGTTTATGCTCTTACAAGAATTCTAATTCCTAATCAATGTGAAACCAAGATAGGAGAATGTGGGGATAGATCATCTCAATTGACTACACAGTGGGGAAGAAACAGAGGAACTCAAAGATGAATCTCTTGATGCACTTCTATTTAGAACTACTATAGTTCTTGATAACATGGAGAACATCTCAAACTTCTTGGAATTAGGAACTTTTCCTACACATTATAGAAAGAGGGATAAGAAACATATGGTTACCAGAGATATAACATATAGCCTCATTAATGGTTTCTTGTATAATATATAATAGAGTTGCCCTAGAACATGAGTGACCCCAACTAATTCAAGAAGCTCACCAAGGCATTGTTGGAGGACACTTTGTAGGAGGCACTACTACTAGGAAAATACTTTAGAGTGGTTTATGGTGGTCTACTTTTTTAGGATGTGTAGAATTGTTAAACAATGTGATATATGTCAATGAATGGGTAAACCTAATCAACAAAATGAAATGAATTTGGTTCCTATGCTTGCCAAATAACCTTTTGAACAATGGGTAATCAATTTTTTTGGACCTATAGTTCCCCTGAGTAAGCATAGTCATCCCAAATACATTATCATGTCAACTGACTATTTCACAAAATGGGTAGAATTTGCTGCTACTCCAAGCTATGGTACAAAAGATGCATTATCACGATTTTTGAAAATAGAAAAAAATTGATGGAAATTCAAGTTTTAATAAATGAATAAATTTTTTGAACTGAACCCAAAACCATCAAAATTTTTAAAAAATCAAAATTTTTAATTAATTAATTAAAAAATTGATGAATTAGAATTTTAAGGCTATATTGTTTTTTACCTTGAATTGTTTTAAAATGCATTTGAGTCTCCTGTGCAAAAATCCATTAACATTTCTTGCAATTTGCAAAAATTGTTTAACTTTTTATAAGTTGTGAAAATGCACATTACTTTTCCAAAAGTTATGCAAATTTCAAAATCATTTTTATATTCCATGCAATTTGTAAAATATTTTCAGCATCCGTGCAAATTGTAAAATCTTTTTCAACGTTTATGCAATTTGTAAAATCTTTTTTAGATTCCATGCAATTTGTAAAATCTTTTTCAACTTTCATACAACTTTTAAAAATTCTGTGCAATTTTTTTTAAAAAAAAATTAGCTTTCGTACAATTTGTAATTTTTTTCATCTTCTGTGCAAATTGCAAATTTGTTTTGGGTTTTCGTGCAAATTGTAAATTTGTTTTGGGTTCCCATACAAATTTCAAAATTGATTTAAAACTTCATGTAAATTACAAAATATTTTTGAGTTTTCCATTTTCATGTAATTCTGAATTCTATTTTCACAAGTTATGTAAATGCAAATCATGCTTCCCCAAATCATGCAAATACAAATTATATTTCCAAGAGCCATGTAAATGCAAACTTCCACTTTGCAATTACATTTTTCAACAGTGTAAATTAAAGTCTTATTTTTAACTTGCCTACTCAACTCTATCAATTTTATAAAATTAAAAATTGAATTTTCATTTGTGTTTTAGTTGTCATCCCCTAGAAGAAATATATTCAAGATCAAGGAAATGAAGGAAGTGAATGAAAAATAAGTTATTTTAATTTATTCTTCAATGAAAAAAAGGTCATGTAAGAGCACCCAATAAAAAGAGTGAAATTTCTAAATAAGCATTTATTTTTTAACTAATAAGAGGTCGTACAAGTGTATTTGATGAAAGAGGAATGAAAAGGAAAATTTGAAAACCATAAATAAGTAGTAAATGCAAACTTCCACTTTGCAATTACATTTTTCAACAGTGTAAATTAAAGTCTTATTTTTAACTTGCCTACTCAACTCTATCAATTTTAGAAAATTATAAATTGAATTTTCATTTGTGTTTTAGTTGTCATCCCCTAGAAGAAATATATTCAAGATCATGGAAAGGAAGCAAGTGAATGAAAAATAAGTTATTTTAATTTATTCTTAGTGAAAAAAAGGTCATGCAAGAGCACCTAGGAAAAAGAGTGCAATTTATAAATAAGCATTTATTTTTTAACTAAGAAGAGGTCATGTAAGAGCTCCAAAGAGAAAAATGCACCCAATCCAAGTGGAAGATAAAGATTTAAATTTTCAATAGTGTATTTTCAAATTATTTTTCCTAGCCAACAATAAATATGACACCAAAGAGGACTATGGGATTTTAAAAAATCATTTTTTTAATTTGTATCTGCCAAACAATGAACCATATGACCAGTCGTACGACTTGCATAGGAGAGTGAAAGGTGCAATTTTTTTTGTGAAATATTTTACTTCTTTTCCCTATTTATTTTGGCGTAGAGTTTTACCCTTGCATGGTTTTTACTACACCTATTTACTTTAGCTTACTTAAGAGGCTAATTAGGTCTTTATTAGGTGAGTGATGAGCCCAAGATTAATTAATTATAATTACTTGTTAAGCTTACTTAGGGTATGTCAATATTATGTTGTCATTATGTTAACATACCTACCCACCCATTCAGTGAGCCTAATTATAAGCCTCTTCTCCAAGGCATTTTGTGTGAAGGATTTGGTTGTTCATTCTAATCCATTTTTGGTTTGAGCATTTAGTGAGGCTTGTGGATCTACATGGCCCTTGTGTTATTTGTGTAGTGTGATTGTAAGCCTTGTGCATTGTGCTACTTAGTTAGGAGCTATATAAGTTGTGAGAATTAGAGCTATGAGTATAGTGAGCTGTAAGCTTTGAGTCACTATAATGAATTCCATCTCCACCTCATTTTGAATACATCTATTGCATTTCTACTCTCTTTTGATTTCTAGCTTTAACAATTATGTGTGTTCACTCTACAGTCACTGGTCTTGGACATTTGATTTTGGATGATTTCACATGGTACCAAAGCTTCAGGGCTAGTAAATTGAACAATGTATTTTTATATTATTTTGTTCATTTTAAATCTTGATTAGTTTTCTATTTTGTATTCTCTATTGTTTGGCTTACAAATCAACATTTTCTATATTTTTATAAAGCCTATATCAATCCTTGAGGGTTTACAAAATTTTGAGGTTATTTTTTAATAAAATTCTCAAAAACCTCAAGATTATGACCAAAAAAAATTGTACGGGCTTTTTTGCATGTAAACTATTGGTTATAGATATGGTCAAGGTTAGCATGGAGGAGCGAGCATATAACTTCAGATCTGAGGTAGATCTATGTGGTTTATGTGTTGATCTAGCTATTATTGGTGTCTATTCATGGTGATCTTCACCCACGGCTCTTTTGTAAGCTACCAAATCCCATCATCCCACTAGAATAATTGCATTCTAATATGATCTTATTTGGTATCGTGGTTTGGGCTACATCAACGTCATGGTCTAAAGTAATGAAAAGCTAGATGTTGGTTTTGCCACTATCAAGCTACCAATGTGGCTTCCATTGGTGCATGATAAGGATCTACCCACTTACATCTAGGCACATCCATCACTATTGAGAATGAAAAGCATGGGTATGCCATTGGCTCATGCATATCATTGTCTATCTACTCCCTCACTGTTCACTCCTAGCTCACAATACCTCCTTTGTTAGCTATAAACCACCTTCAAATTTGTCAAAATCCATTGGTTTTTGACATATCTATGGTGTATCTTCTACCAAGAGAATAAGGCATTAGATTGAAGAGAAGGAGTTTTTTCTCAAGATCTAAGGTAGAAAAGTGTGTTAGACTGTGACTGCTATCATAAGACCATGTGGACTTTGACGATGTAGCCTTGCATTGGCCTTCCCCATTGATAAATGGTCTACATGAGATAACTAGGCATTGAGTCATTCAAACCCTGACTCATTATTATTACTCACAAGTTTATTGATAGCTTTATACTCTCACATTTATAAAATTCTACCAAGTTTACAATTATGTATTATTAATTCAACTAATCGATTGTTCTATCTTGCTGAGAGCTCCTCCACGGCACTTTCGTTCTTTTCTCCCCTCATCATCATGTTGTCCACCATCCTACTCATAGCCTGTGGTTCTCAAAACCACTCTTCTTTTGGTCAAAAATATTCTCACATGGTGTGGACAATAATTTTTCATGGGAAGGTTATTTGTTTTGTAAATGGTGGGACACATAACTAATTTTTTATTGTTTTTTTATTTTAAACACAATATATTGTAAAGGAAATTATTGCATTAGTTTTAATTTATCTTGTATTTTCATCTGATGAAGATGAAGGGTGAGGCTCGAGTTGGCAAGAGGTCAATTTCACCTCACAAATAAAACCATTGCATTTTAATTTCTGAGCTAGTTCTAATGAGTGGTTGGAAGGCATATTTTACCTCTCCCAAGGGTACTTTTTTAAAAGTTTGAAGTGCATGTTTTTTAGTTATAGGACTATTTATGAGAAATTATTTTATTAATATCTTACAATCAATAACTCAAAATTGAGTAACATCTTTTGAAAAAGTATTTGTTTTTTATTTCCCATGCATTGGGTCAGTTGCCTTGTAAAATGCATTACTTTATAAAGTGCCAAAATTTGAGGGGGCTACCTAACTTTTTCACACATGCTTTTAGCATCATTATTATCCCTCACTCTGGCATTGATTGTTCATTTGGATGCATTCTCAGCTATGTCTGACATCTTATTCATGAGCATACTTTAGGGATTCATTATATATATTTTTGTGGGTCCTACATTCTCTCATGCACACATTAAGTTTTCATTACTATTACCTGTGCCCATTTAGTGACTACTTGCACAGATTGCTCTTGTATTCTTGGATGCATTGTCAGTAGATCCTGATGCCCATTTGAGTATGCATTATCACTTGTGCATAGATTACTCACATTTTATTAGACTCATTTTTGGTGTTTTTAGAAGTTCATCTCCAGAGCATGCACTATTACTCTAGATGAGGAGAGTTGTTTCATCTCTAGTGGTCTTTCTTGGAAATACCAATTATGTTTCATGGTGGTTGTACATAGAATTATCGATCAAGGAATGAAAACTTATTCCATTCTTATATGGATAGATTCTTGATCCTATTAAACCAGGTTAATACAATGATTAGGCCAACTCTTGTGACTATGTCCATGGTCACTTTTTGTGGCATGTTTCATGAGATCTACACCACCATGTGGAGCACACAGAGTGTCCCTCCATTATTTGGAGTACTCTTCAGAGTCTTTTTAGGGATCATATTATGACTTATATCACTCTTCCTCTTCTTATTATCTCTTCTGAGACTGTTGTGTTCTCACCTCCTACTTTTGTTTCTTGTGATGACATATCCATGATGGACAATACATTCCTTTTTTTAAGCCTCCAGTATAGGATGAGATTCTGTCAGACCTCAGTTGTCCTATTGTATATTCTACTTATATTCCTATGTCAATTTTTTCTCTTCTAGAGCCTTCATAGACTTGTATTTTGAAGGACTTCACTAATTTTAGTGAGATTACACACATTGAGAAAATCAATGACTCATATGTTTCTATGGACATTCATCTTGTAGATTTGTGTGTTTCATCTACATTGTTATCTTCAGTTTTAATAGTTGTTGAGCCTTGCTCTCCTCTTCCCATAGACATTTTTTTAGTGAATGTTTCATGTCTATCTTCTTCTCTAACTGTTCTATCCCCTTCATTGTATACTTCTTCATTACCATCTTCTGTTGTTAGGCTTGTGATACCTAATCAAACTTTAGCACATTCAAGCATTAGCTAGGAGAAATTTGAGCATTTTTCAAAGATATACATCATGATTCCTACTTGTATTCCACTTGAGTGGTAATTTTATAGTTTGATATCTTTTGGTTTCTTTCTTTTGAAAGGAAAAGATATAATTTGTTGCAGAGGGACCTACTACAACATTCACCATGTAACATTCTGCACTTAACTTCTCTCTCTTCTTTGTGGAAGCACACATCCTTCATACTTTGTCAGATATTAGGGATCATCACTTTGTACTTGCAGTGTTGACTGCTTCAACATCATCATCTGGGGGGTCTTTTAGTCTCCTCTCCTCCTTTTCTCTCTTTTGAAGGGAGTTTTTTCCCACTAGGTTTTTTCCCTTTCTCCACTTTATGAGAGTTATTTTGTACTTAGGTACCTAATCAGTCCTAGTTATCGGGACCCAATTCTTATACCCACCTAAGCTACATTTAAGGGGGGTGTTGGTGTAGAGTTTTACCCTTTCATGGGTTTTTACTACACCTATTTACTTTATCTTTCTTAGGAGGCTAATTAGGTCTTTATTAGGTGAGTGATGAGCCCAAGAGTAATTAATTGTAATTATTTGTTAAGCTTACTAGGGTATGTCAACATTATGTTATAATTATGTTGACATACCTACCCACCGATTCAACCAATCTATTTATAAGCCTCTTTTCTAAGGTATTCTGTGTGGAGTAGTGTGGAGGATTTGGTTGCTCATTTTAAGCCATTTCTGGCTTGAACATTCAGTGAGGCTTGTGGATCTACATGGCCTTTGTGCCATTTATATAGTGTGATTTTAAGCTTTGTGCATTATGCTACTTAGTTAGGAGTTGTGTAAGCTATGAGTGTTAGAGACGTGAGCTTAATGAGATGTAAGCTTTGAGTCACTATAATGCATTCCATCTCCACCTCAATCTAAATACATTTATTATAGTTTTGCTCTCTTCTAATTTCTACCTTAAAAGTTGTGTGTGTTCACTCTACAGTCACCGGTCTTGGATATCTAATTTTGGATGATTTTCATAGTTTTCTCTATCAATCGACTATACGACTGACATGAAGTGAAATTCTAGTAATTTAAAAACTTATTTTTGACTTTTCTCAAGTAAAAATTGAGTTATATGACTATCGTACACCCAATGGGAGTTGATAAAAATAAAGTTTTTATTTTTCAAAGTTTTCATCTAATTATATGAAAATTTTATGGCCAAATAAGTTAGAGAAGATAAAAAGTGATAATTATTTTTAATTTCTTTTGAGCAAGAAAGAAAGGTACAGACTTTGGGAAGACAAAGATAAATAAAATTAAGAGAAAATTATTAGTTATTTATAAATTTGTAATCTTTATTACTAGAATTTTCATCATACAACAGTGTCCAGGGAGGAAACAAAAATGAAATTGGCAAATTAAATTATTCTTGCTTTAGGCCTGGGATAAAAATATAAAGTGGGGAAGTGGGATTTTAAAATCAAAAGATGAGAATTTGTGAAATCACATTTTGGCTCATTCACACTTGCCAGGAGGGTTCGTACTATAGTTAAAAAGTGATTGACCAAAAATGAATTCAAATTAAAAATGGTAATTAAACACAAAATTGAAATTTGTCAGGTGGTATTGAAAAGGCACTAGAACAAATTTGCATAGGTGAAATCATAAATTGGCAGAAGTGGCGATAAGGGATGGAATTTCATTGAGTCATTTTGTCAAAAGGTTTATTTGGAAGTAGACAGATTGAAAACTATAGGTGACAGATGTATAGATAATGTATAGACATGAAGGCAAAGTTCAATAAAGTTGTGAGACAAAAACAAACATAACATTGAAGAAGCAAATGTAATTAACAAGTGTAAATATGAATTTATAACCTTTACAAACATCCTCCTAGTTCATTCCATGAGAAGGGGCCAACAGCTAATAAAATTGAATCAATTGGTTAAACTGTTCATGTGCTTCCTATAGATGGCCTATGCTTTTGATATATATTCACAAGTTAGATGAAATAATAGATAATGAGAATTGAAATTCTCTTTTGCATATTTTCGAGCATCTAGATTTTATATAGTCTTGAAGTAATAAAATATAGATGATGATAGTAGTATCTCATCTATGAAATCAAAATATAGAAAGATGAAAGACAACAAAGACCACTTTAGGTGGACATTCCCAAGCGTTGAACGTGAAGGTGAATAAACTATGTCAAATAATTTTGGTTTTTTCATAAAAATGTTGAATCTTATTTTATAACTTCTAGTTATAAATTTTATAAGTGAAAACTTGCAAATGTAAGTCATGAAAATGCATTGTGCCAGCTTTGTAAATTGTAATTTCACTTTTTCACATGGTGTAATTGCACCAACGCACTTTTACATCACTTAACTGGTGTACTTTTGTAAACTCATTTTTACATCTTTTAAAATGCAGAAAAAATAGTTACACACCATAACCACCTCCCTACACTATAAATATGAGTGTAAGGATCATTTTAAAGGGACTTTTTGGCAGTGAGAATATTTAAAAATTTTGTTTGAAGAGATAAAATTTGTTATTAACTCAATAAAGATTGAAACTAGGAGATTTTATAAGCTTTATATTCAAAATTTCTTCGTGAGTTATATCTTTGGATGTGATTTATCTATTTATATATTTGTATTTTCAATTAATATTCATAATCACTACCAAATTATCAGATAATGGGAATTTCACATTAAGTACTTTTAGAATCTTCTTGTGTTGTTTCTATGAATGTGAAATCTTGATAGGGTTTAAGCAATATTTTAATTATCTTTTATGGGTAAATATGATATGGTTGTCTTTGGTCTGTTATCAACATTAGAAAATTATCCCATCTTTTTTTAACTCCTAAGGGTGTAATTATGTCTTTACCACCTATTTAATGAAATAAATTTCCATGTACATGGTGTTTTCCCCTTCTTAGACTATTCTGGTAAGTTTCTACATTTAGCTACCCAGAGTTGTTTTTCATTTTTCCTAGGGTTATCATGGTAGTTTCTATGTTTAACTGACTATAATAACCTTGTTCTCCCTTATTCCTTTCCTTTCGATATTATTCCATTATTTTTTTATTCCTTTCTTTCCCCTCATTTCCTTTCAATCTCCTTTATTTACTTTCAGATTAATAGTATGAAACCCCCAATATACAAAATATTTTTTTTGTAAATAGTTATGAATATCTTTTCCTTTATTTTTCCTTATTTGGATTTCAATAAAGATAATTCTATCTACTAATAGGAGAGGGACTTTGTCCTACATTGTTAACTAACTCAAGGACTCAGTTCCTACACTATTAACTCAAAGTCACCAATTTGTCCCCCTCACAAATTTTTGAGCCAACAATTTTCGGCAAATTCGCTAGGGATCAAGGTGATTTATGAACATGATTTTTAGACATTTCAAAGAACATTCCTTGGAATGGAGGTTAGAAACTCCATTTTGAATAAGTACCTAGTACCTACATTTTCTTGATTGTAGAAATGCAATTGGTCCACTCCAACCTTAATGTTCCCTATGATCCATGGGGAAAACATTTTTTTCCATTGGCTTTGGCCCAATACAATGAGTTTCTATCAGGCTCAAGGAAGAGATTCCCAAAGTTATCTGGAAAAAATGGTCAAGATGTAGATAAACATATCCAAGCCTTCACAATGCCATGTAGTATTTTAGGAGTTATGTATGAGGATGTTGTTATGAGACTTTTAATTAAAAATTTCATTGGATCTATTGCTGAGTGGTTTTGGCACTTAGAATATGGATGTGTTATGAATTAGAACTCTTTGAAGAATAGATTCCTGAATAGATTCAAATTAACTATGAATGTGTCTACACTTTTGTTAGACTTATTCTATATTCAAAATTGAGATGATGAGAGAGTTCATAACACATTTTAACAAATTATTGATACTAATCCCTCGCGTAAATCAACAAAGTCTCAAAAATCAACTCTACATTTTCATTGGTTCTCTTCAACCAGAGATCAAGTTTGTCTTGATGAAGAATAAGGTAAATGAATTGATGGTTACACAACAAGATGCTATAGAGATTGAAGATGATTTTATCATGTATGGAATGTTGAATAAAGAGGTTCAAAATGTGTTATAACTATTGTAAATGATGATGAAGAAATAGTGAAACCTGATTCAATCAAGAGTCTATAATATTCAAAAAGAGAGTTTGAAGGCAAGTTCGTGATCAAACATGTTAGAACTCTAATAGAGAAAAAGAGAAAGTGATACATGTCACATATGATTGTTTTAGTTTCATAATCATAAAAGAAGGTGAATAGTTGGAATAACTAATGATTAATTATAGAATAGATAAATAATTTAACTTCCCACTTGGAAAAAAAGAGAGATTTTCCTATTTCACTAGATTATTCAAAACCCATGGTATTAAGAGAAAATGGGTTATTTGAAAAATAACTAATAAAACCATAGATAAAAAGAATTAATAATGTATATTGTGATGTTATAATTTCTTAAAGATAATATATTTTGTAACCAGTTTTCAAAAAAATAGACAATCCCTTCTCTATCAGAATGAAAGACTCAATAGTAAAAAATGAAGATTCCTTAAGTATTTCATTTTTAGGATCTACCATAGAATGATTCTCCACAAGATCTAAATCCAAAGAAATTAAGTCTATGTAAATTAAAAATCATATCATGAGAAGGTTAAGGTTGTTTGACATGGTCATTGGTGTCTTAAGTTATTATTGATGTCAAACAGAGCATGTGGTACTAATGCATGAATGACAAAGTGATCATATTGAGAGCTTGAAGAGATATGGTACATGTACAAGTCTGTAAGGACAAAGAAGAGGTTATGAGGCATCTATAGATGTCTTGGAGGAGCTCTGGTTTATTTTTTGATCATCTAAAATGAGTAAAATGTATCTTCTATCTTAAGAGAAGCCAAAGCATCATTGTACGCCATGCATACATAAAATATCCAAAAAAATTATGCATTTAATTTAGATACAAAGAAAGTCAATAATGGTCAAAGGTATACATATAGATGTTATCTATAGGGCTAAGATGCTACCCTAAAAATATGGAGTCTTTAAATGATTTCTATCTCAAGTTATAAAGCTTCACAGTTGCTTTAGTATATTGTGATGCGTTAGAGACCATCAAGTTTAATCACATTGAAGTCTGAGGTCATTTGTCTAGAAGATCCAATGATGATCACTTAATCATACATATTGAGAACAATGGTGTGTATGAATTCAACATGTTAAAGGTTACATGTACTAGTGACAAGTGTCACAATCTCTCTAATATGAGATAAGATCAACGGTGAGCAGTGATTCATACTTATGATGATCAATAGTGCAGGACAAGTCAAAGAGTCAACAAAACATGTAGGACTGATAAGTGGCACAAGCACATAGACTAATAAAAAAGTTCTTAGAAGTCATGTGAGGGTGATAAATGTCATAATCATAGGATTTTTGATTGATATCTAATAGTGAGAGATAGAAGATAAAGACCAGGCTACTCATTAGAGATCAATGGTGCGTATGTGGTCAAGATTTCCAAAAAGCATGAGATGAGGTCAACATATTTGAGGTTTAATGTTTGGACAATGGAGCACTACAAGTTAAAGTTTGAGATACTTCTGAAAAAGATTGATGGTGCAAGTTGAGTGAGTTGAGCGAAAGCTATGAGATGTGTTCTAAGTGACCGAGGTTTAACTATGATTGTTTGGATTTAAATATTTGAATTTAACAAAAAAAAGACCAGTGCTTGGTTTTTTAGCCATAAATTTTGATATATGTATAATTTATTGTTACTATAAAAATAAAAGTTGTAGAGGACTTCAAGGTACATCTTAAAATATTCATTTAAAGGTATGACTATTTATACATTCAAATTTATTAAGCTCCAAAGTTGACTATGTATTCATTTATGCTCTGCAAGTAACCTGAGAAGGGTAATTGAGTTGTTCTTGATGGTATTATGATGTTTCAAGATGATATAACTATTGAAGAGTGTTTTATACTCCATGAGGACCATTTGTGTGGATTATGAAGGTTTGATAAATCATATTTAGTATGATCAAAGGCTTATAAGGTGACTATGTGTTCGTTCATTATGGTTATGTGTAAAGAATGTTGTTTGAGCAAATTGAGCTTTAGCAGAAGGGTGTTGTGATGGTTATTATCACTTAAAGAGGACCTATAGATTATGTGGCATGGGTCCATTTATTTTCAAGTGTTCTTGTGTTCTTAATTTTCTTGGAAAAGTGTCAAAGAGGTGAATAGGTCTTCATAGGACCTAAAAGGTGACTTAGGCCTATTTAAAATAGGGTTGTGCTTAAAGGTGACCCATGTTAGATGCTTTAAGGGTGAAGGCATGTGTTGTGGCCAACAATAAAGGTTTTGATGATAATAATCAAGAAGAATATAAAAGTTGAAACCAAATGTGATGGTTTATAGGGGGTTTGTTGAATAGACTTATGAATGAAGAGAAGAACAAATGTGATATTGAGTGAAGGAAACTTTGAAAGAGAAGGTAAAGGTCAATGAGGACCATTAGAGACAAAAGAGGATTATTCATTTTTATCTAATCTAGTTGATGAATGTGAACTCATAAGTTATTGAACCTAATAATCCTATAAGAGGTAGATTAAGCAAGTAAGCCCTAGAGGTTGATTGAGTGAGTCTGCCTAGAAGATGGATTGAAGAGCTAAGCAGGCTGAGGAGTGTGTGCTTGATCTACATGTCATTTTTTTGATTTTATGATAGATTTAATGTAGGTTTTATGATTTTTTATGTGCTTAGAAGTGAAGAGTGATCCAAAAGGGTGTTTTGGATGCATTGCTTGTGTGCATAAATCTATGAGAGAGTAAATGGAAAAGAGTGCAAGTAAGATAAGTCCATTATCATATGTAGAAGACATTAGATCAAAGGTGGAGATCAGATCAAGGTAGATAAGTGGGTGCTTGGTTGCCTAAGGGGTAGTTTCTCCTTGTGGGATGGGTGTCTCACTAAACTAAGAGATGGGTGTTCCTTGATCAGTTGGCATTAGTCTAAATATTGGATATTTTTTTATAAATTGTGGTCCATATTATAGGGTTCAGTGGGTTTTATTCCACAAAAGGGTTTCCCATATATATGATGTGTTCATATGATGTATGTTATTATGTATGCTTTGAATATATGTATTTTTATGTTTATATTGCTTGATGAAGATTGATGTATGTTGAATACATAAAAGTTGAGAATTGAATTGAATTATCTTGCATCATTGATTCACCCTACCTCTTAATAATTGTACCTTCAATAATTGGTATCAGATCAAGAACTTCAAGTTTAACTACTTGAAGGTGATCTAAGGTACAATATGGAAAGTCAACAGATGCAGGGTTTATATACAAAGCAAGCACTATTGTCAATGGGTCAAACTATGCTTTCTAGAGTGCAAGGATGAGGACATACATCATGTCTCTTGGGTTTGATATCTGTAAATCTATCATGGATGGATATATTGTACTAGTTACTCCTCCAACTAGTTCTTCTAACCAGAAGTTGAGTGAGAATAACTCAAAAGCTATGAATGCTTTCATTTATGGTATATTTGAGGTTGATTTCACCAAAGTGATCCATTACAAGTCTCTTAAGGAAATTTGGGTCAAATTAAAAACTACTATGAAGGAGACTCAAAGGTAAAATTGGCCAAGTTGTAGACCTGCCAAAGGCAATTTGAGAGTCTCAAGATGAAGGTAGAAGATACTGTGGCATCCTATCTTCTAAAGGTTGATGAGGTAGTAAACATGATTAGAAGTTTTAGAGAGATGATTGATGAAGCTATTATAGTTCAGAATGTATTGAGGACTCTTACACTCAATTTTGATTCAAAGGTTTCTACTGTAAAAGAAGGTCATGATATCACTTAGATGAAGATGGATGAACTATATGGGATTCTTGTTGTTTATGAGATGAGACTTGATGGGGACATACCTCCTAAGAAAGAAGTTGCCTTCAAGGTGATCAAGGAGATAAAATCCCAAAAGAGCAAGTTAAGTATTGAAGATTTTTATCTTAATGAAGATAAATTTGAAGCCCTAATTATAAGAAAATTGAATGTATGATCAGGTAAGTATGAAGGAAGACTTACTTTTAAATGTTTTTCATTTGGTAAAGTTGGTCACTTTATAGCTAGATGTCCTATTAGAGACAAGCTTAAATAAAGAAGCTTCTAAGGAATCACATGAGGTTGAACACAATAAATCTGAGGGTCTTAGAAAGTATAGAAATCTCTTCAATAAGAAAAATAAAAAGAAGAAATCATAAAAAGGAAGTAAGAGCCTTTACCATGAATAAGATAGTAACTCATCTGTAAAAGAAGTGACCACATCTGACAGTGATGATTATTTGCATAATGAGGACAAAGAGACATTGTTCATGGCTTTCATTGATGATGAAGGTGAATGTTCCTTAAGCAGAGATTTATTTGGTAGAGACAACTCAGAGGAATAATATGAGAAAGTCACTCTGGAAGACAAATATCTAGATACCGTGGAAGAAATGAAGTTGCTACAAAATAAGAACAAAAAACAAGATGTCTTGATAAAATCCTATGAGGATCAAATTGGACTATTTGAAGGCTAAGTAATGAATTTAATGAGCATGATGAGATCACACAAGAACTTGAAACTTAATTTTGTACTCTTGATGAAAAATTAAAGAGTAAGAATGAGGAATGTATCATGTATCAAATAGAGATAGAGTCTTTGCAAATGAAACTAAGTCAAGTTATGAGTAGAGATACAGATGATGAAAAAGACAAAGAGGATTGTGAGACTGAATTGAGGTGTGCTCTTGAAGATCTAAATATTGAGAAGAAAAGGAATAAGAATATGAAGAGCAATTCAGTGTGTTTGAGGCAATACTAATTGAAAACACCAAGGAGCATGAAGATATAGTCAAGAATTTTAGTTATCAATTGGAAATCTTATCTATAAGCTTGAAAGCTAAATAATATGAGTGCTCAAGGTATGTGATTGAAAATGAGTCATTAAAATCTGAAACAGAGAAGATTTCAAGACAAGTGAAGTCATTTATGAAGTTTGAAAAAAACTCAAATGATCTTGATAATATTCTGAGTAATCAAAAGCATGCTAGTGATATATATGGTCTTGGATATAAAGAAGAACAAGAACATGTAACTCAATTAAAGATAAAGGCTGCTAGAAAAAATATAATCAGACCTTGAATATTAATCATCAGTCAAGCAATGAATATGTTGGTAGAATGAGGATAAATTAGATTAGACAACCAAATGCCATGAGATATGCAAAGTTTAATGGTTATTGCTATACTTGTAATCAATTTGGTCATAGGTCTAGAGAGTGTAAAAGATCCTCAAAGAATGAGTTTTCATGAAATTATGAACAAGATAATGGCAAGCATAAAGAACATCATTTTTGAAGAAATTCAATAAGTTCACAAGGAAAGAATGACATCATTTGTTACAAGTATCAAGATTTTGGTCATATTGCAAAGTTCTATAATATATTCATCAGGAAACCTAATGATTAGATTCTTGAAAATTCATAGAATAATAATATATATTAATCACAAGGTATGTATAGTATGATAAATCTCATTTGTTTCAAATTTCATGAGAGAGGTCACATAGCAAGGTTCTATAAGAATAATTAGTGTTCTACTTCAAAAACTGCCAATCCTGACATAAAGAGAAATAACCATAGTGAATGGAGGCCTAAGAAGGTAAATGAAAAATAGGATTAATGTGGACTATTTTCCATGATAGAATAGGGAACAAGGTCTAGGATCAAGGAACAATCCTTATCTACCCAAATGGATAAGGAAATCAAGCTGGATCCTGAGATAAAAGAAAAGAAGAAAGTTGAGAACTCATTCAATATCAATCTAAAGATGAGGAAGGAATGAAAACCAAGTAAATACATGGAGATATGGGAGTCTCATTATTTTTGGGATATTTAGTCCCTCTGTTATAGTGGGTCTCTCTACCTATGCTTTTTTAGAGACATCTTTCATGTGTGGAAGCATGTATGTGTGCAAGGTCTGTAGGCTAGGTATGGAGTTTTTTAGATGTCATTTGAAAAATTGGAAGTTTTCAAGGTGTATTAATGGCATAAAAATTTATTATTACTTATTTATATAAGCTCCAGGTGTTTTCAAGATTTGAAGGTCTTTTTTGTGTAATTGGAGATTTTTGTTTGCTCTCAGGTTTCTAAGTTTATGCTTAAGGATATGCTAGTCATAAACCATGGTATAATAAGTATGGATTCCCAAAAGTGTATGATCTCAAAAGTTGGTATAGAAGTGTGCATTACTGACCTATAGGTGTGGAAGAATTTTTAAGTGATGGTGTCAACTAGAAGATAGTATGTTGACTATTTTTGTTTTAGAAACCTAGTGGTTTGGTCTTTGTTGAGAAGTGGTTTGCCTAATGAGTTGAGGTTTGAGACTACTTAATCAATTGAAATGGCCAAATGGGTGATCAAAAAGTCTTTCATGGTATTATAAAATTACATGTTTAATTTCATAGAGGAGGATTTATGCAAATAGAGGGTTAATTGGCTAGTAGGTTTGTGAAAGAAGTATGTTTCAAAGGAAGAATTGAGTGTTTATTTTTGACATGTATAAGGGGGCATGTGAGTGTACTCTAGATATGAAATTTCAAGCCATGAAAGCTCATACATAAAATTTTATGGGCTCAATGAGGTTTAGGTGGGGCTAAAAGGCCTTTAATCAAGGATAGTATGAAGAAGTGGAATTTTTGGTCAGTTTCTCCAAAAGAGAAAGACATGAGTATTATAAAGGTGAGTTCAATTAGTTTTTGGTGTTTATATGTGTTTAGTCCTCATTGATAGTAGTGTATGATCAAATAAAAGTGTTGTCATGGTACATAGTTGAGAACTACAAAGTGGTATGCACAAAGTTAAGAGGAGATTTCTAATCTCTATGAGTAGCTTGTTAGGTCCAAGGATCAAAGAAGTCCCAATTTAGATGGATGTATTTCAAAGGGGGAGCCATTGGTTCATATGCCTGAAAGTATAGATTCTTTTTCATTTATGTTAAAGGGGAAGAAAGATCAGAATGGAGAATTATTCAATATGAGAGAAGACATTCTGAGTGTGGTTTGCCATCAATGACAAAGGGGTAGATTGTTGGACATGGTCATTAGTGTCTTAAGTTTTCATTGATGTCAAAGAGAGCATGTGGTACTAATGCATGAATGACAAAGTGATCAGATTGAGAGATTAAAGAGATATGGCACATGTACATGTCTATAAGGATAAATAAGAGATTATGAGGCATACATATATGTATTAGAAGAGATTTGATATGTTTTTTGATCATTTAGAATGATAAAAATGTATCTTCTAGCTTAAGAGAAGCTAGACTGTCATTGCACATCATGCAAACATGAAATATCTAGTAAGTTTGTGCCTTTAATTCAAGTATAAATAACGTCACTAATGGTCAAAGGTGTACACAGAGATGTTTTCTATAGTGTCAAGATGCTACCCTAGAATTTTGGAGTCTTGAATTAATTTTTATATCAAGTTATAAAGCTTCAAAGTTTCTCTAGTAGACTATGATGGGCTAGAGACCATAAAGTTTAATCACATTGAAGTCTGAGGTCATTGGTCTAGAAGATCCAATGGTGAGCACTTAATCGTACATATTGAGATCAATAGTGTATATGAAGTCAACATGTCAAAGATTTTACATGCTGGTGATAAGTGTCCCAAGATAACTAATCTAATAGAAGATCAATGGTGAGCAACGATTTGTACTTATAATGATCAATGGTGTAGGACAAGTCAAGGAGTCAACAAAGCATGCAAGACTGCCAAGTGGCACAAGCACATAGACTGATAGAAATTTTTTCATAAGGAATGCAATTTGATAAGTGTCATAATAATGGGATTTTTATCAAGATCTAAAGGTGAGCAATGTAATATAAATACTAGGCTACTTAGCAGAGATCGATGGTGCGTATGTGGTCCAGATTGCTAGAAAGCACAAGATAAGGTCAACATGTTTGAGGTTTAACATTTGGACAATGGATCACTGTGAATTAAATTTTGTGATAATTTAAAATAATATCAATGGTGTGAGTTAAGAAAGCTGAGTGAAGAGCACAAAATGTGTTCTAAGTGACCGAGGTTTAATTGTGACCACTTGGATTTAAATATTTGTATTTAACAAAGGAAAGATCAGTGTTTTGTTTTTGAGCTATAAATTTTGATATATGAAAAATTTATTATTGTAATAAAAATAAAAGTTGTAGAGGACTTCAAGTCACATCTCTCAATATTCATTTTAAGGTTTAAATGTTTATACAGTCAAAGTTATTGATCTCCAAATTTGATTATCTGTTTGTTCATGCTCTGTAAGTAACCTGAGAAGGGTAATTGAGTTGTTCTTGATGGTATTTAAATGTTTCAAGATGAGATAACTATTGGAGAGTTTTTTAGACTCCATGAGGACCATTTGTGTAGATTATGAAGGTTTGATTAATCATATTTAGTATGATCAAAGGCTTAGAAGGTGACTGTGTGTTCATTCATGGTGGTTGTGTGCATAGAATATTGTTTGAGCGAATTGAGCTTTAATAGACGGGTGTTGTGATGGTTGTTATCACTTAAAGAGGACCTATAGATTGTGTGTCATGGTTACATGTATTTGAGATTTTTCATGTGTTCTTAATTTGTTTGGATAAGTGTCAAAGATTTGAATGGGTCTTCATAAGACCTAAAAGATGACTTAAGCCTATTTGAAAGAGGGTTGTGCTTAAGTGTGACCCATGTTAGATGCCTTAAGGGTGAAGTCATGTGTTATGGATGATAAGGAAGTTTTTTATCATAATAATCAAGAAGACTCTATAAAATGTGAAACCAAATGTGATGGTTTATAGAGGGTTTGTTAAATAGACTTGTGAATGAAGAGAAGAACATATGTGATATTGAGTGAAGGAACCTTTGAAAGAGAAGGTAAAGGTCAGTGAGGACCATCAGAGAGCAAAAAGGATCAGTCATGTTTATCTAATCTAGTTGATGAATGTTAATTCATAGGTTATTAGACCTAATAATCCTAGAAGAGGTAGATTGAGTGAGTAAGCCCTAGAGGATGATTGAGTGAGTTTGTTTAGAGGATGGATTGAAGAGATAAGTAGGATAAGGAGTGTGTGATTGACCTATAGGTCATGTTTTTTATGTTGTATAGATTTATTGTAGGTTTTCTGATTATGTATGTGCTTAGAAGTGAAGAGTGATCCAAAAGGGTGTTTTGGATGCATTTCTTGTGTGTGCAAGTTTGTGAGAGTGTAAATGGAAAAGAGTGAAAGTAAGAGAAGTCCATAATCATATGTATAATACATGAGATCAGAGGTGGAGATCATCTCAAGGTATTTGAGTGGGTGTTGGGTTGCCTAAAGAGTGGGTGATCCTTGTGGTATGGGTGTTCCTTGATTAGTTAGTACTAGTCTAAATGTTGGATCTTATTTTAGAGGATTGTAGTCTATCTTGTAGGGTTTAGTGGGTTTTATTCCCCAAGAGGGTTTCTCACATATATGATGTGTTTATGTGATGTATTTTATTATGTATACTTTGAATGTATGTGCTTTAATGTTTATGTTTCTTAATCAAGATTGATGTATGTTGAATATATAGAAGTTGGGAATTGAATTCAATTATTTTGCATCACTAATTTACACCCCCACCACCGTCCCCCTTCCCCCCCGCCCCTCAATGATTGTACCTCCAAAAAAGGTCAAACAATACATCAATGTAGAATAAAATGAATGGTTCCCAATAATCCTTACAAGTGAAATGAAAACTATCAAAATAGAGGAAATGGATGATGATGATGATGACTCATTCAGTGATGAATTTATTTTTACCATGAGAAGCGATTCAAAAAATAATATCAACACCTCATCCATTTTGCAAGATAATCATATCATGGTTCCAATTCAAAAATAGATATGTGACACACTTCTCTCAAATTCAAATATTGTATTTATTATAGATGTATTTGAAGTCATCCAAGAATACATTGAAAAAGCTTAGTATTGATCAAAAGTGCTCATAGAATATCATATAATTCATAATGAATTCATTTCAAAATAGGAAAACAATTCTAATTTATTCATTCATGATCATCCTTATGTGAATGATAACTATAAGTTCATCTTCCCACCTACTTGGTCACTACTTCTAAATGTGTTCATAGTTCATAAGTCAAATCCATTATTTAGAAATGGTAGGCACTTATCCCATCCATGTTGGAATCAAAATAATTGAGAGGGGGTGAATTAATTTCATTAATACTCTTTTACTTTCACTTCATCATTCATTCATTGCCATTCATCAAACAATATCAACCCAATGTATATAAGCATGAATAAATCATTAATCAACCAAGGCAATGTATAAAAAACCATAACACATAATATAAGTGGGAAACCCTCATGGGGGATAAAATCCATTGAGACAAATCTTGGAAAAATAGTCTTATAAAGAAATGAATCAATCTTTAGCTAAGTACCAACCCAATAAGGAGCACCAACCCCTAATTCACTAAGCACCCACTTGGATTTAGAAAGCACCAATTTGATAGGAGGCACCAACCCCCTTATTGATAAATCACCCACTCAATTAACACTATGATGACTCATCACCCACTCAACCACCAATGATTTTTCCACCTTTTCCTTGATGCTTATCAACACCTAATGATGGTCTTCTTATGTTCTCTCTTTCTTTTGCTCTCTATGACATCAATGTCATAATCAATCTTCTCTCTAATATCTCTACACATCATATATCTCATCATGGAATTATCAAAATATTTATGTCTCTAATATAACTCTACCCATCTATGGCAACCTCATAGACTTCTACTCTGTTCCTCTCCTCATGAGGGTTCTCTTAATCACAATATGCCCTCATGGGCTACTACTTGACACTCATGATCACATAGGCACTGATATTCATATGTATACCTCCTATATTATATTCATGAAATCCATATGATGGTCTTCATGATCTCTTCCTAGCCCTCTTTTTGATCTTTTATTCACTTACACACATACTTCTCTAACTCACATAAATAGGCCTAATTAGCCTTGCTCTTATACAAGTCACTTGCTCTCACACACCTTGGTCAAACATGCACACTTGAATACTTGAATTACCCTTAAAATATGTCATATAACACGTTAAAATTATTAATCAACCAATACATTAGGTTGTTCATAGCTTAATAGGCTACATTCCTTCTTTAGGTCTCATAGAGACCTATTAGGCCTTCTTAGTCACACGTTACACTTGGATATTATTGTAGCACTTAAAAAATACACATACAACATGAAAACATCATATTAAACTCAAATATACCTTATAAAACTTCAATTTATGTATAAAAAACCTTTTAGGTCCAATCACCACTTGAACCCCTTCTCAAAACACTGGTCACAGTAAGCTTGTGTATACACATAAAATTTATCTTTAACAATGAAAGCGTAAACTCAATTTTGACAAAAAACCATGGAAAAAAATAACATATACATAATATTAATGAACTTATGGTCATCAAAAACTTAATTATATGCTTTAACTCAAGGTATATAGGCTTCAACTCTTCTCTGCAAGATGCTTACTCTAAACTACCAACTAGCTTCAAAACATGGTCAAGGAAACATGAACTTCTGACATCTGATTGAACATACTAAATGGATTTAAATTTATGAAAATGATATTATAAAATAATTATAATAACTTAAAACAAATATATCATAATATCTAATGGAAACTATTGGTCTTACAGACCAATTTATTAACTTTCTCTCTCATAGACTTCACTCAGCTAGACAAGCTATTTTGGCTTCAATATTCCAACCTCTTAGACTAAATTCCAATAGTATGGAAAGAATTGATATTTCATTAAATTAAAAAAATAAACATCATGTGAATTATATATATTTTATTATGGCAAAGATCCTCCAACTTATCACTGCAATTTATATATGCCCACTAGACCTTAGCATACAACATTCATGTTTGCATATAGTTCAATGTCAAGATTGTTAGACTAATAAACCATTAGAATATTGTGATGTCTTTATGATGTTTCATTATTGAATCAAGTATAATTCACTATGATCCACACATCAACCATATTCTCACAGACACTATTTCTCTATTATTCATATTGGTCATACAGACCAATCTATCTTTCCATATGTCTATGTTCCATATCATGCCTTTAGACACAACCTTGTGCTCAGACTTGCATTACACACTCTTAAATCATGATTTAGACTATATAAAACTATGAATAAAATCCATCTGATGTGCTCTAATATCCATAATCCATTGCAAGTCCATATTCTTCATGAAACCATATATTAAGATTTGTTTTCATATTGAGTATTAAAACCTTCAAATTTTTATCAGTCTGTGTTTTGCTTAGTTATTTATTTATATCACCTCAAATAATCATGTATAATATACATAAAATGAATTTAATTCTTTAAAATCATTTCCAAACATTTAAACTACTCACCTTTGATTATTATTAACACTACGCAACTTTACAACCAAACCATGTCTAACATTATGCAAACCTTCAAGGTACAATCATGTTATCTAATGTTTTTATTACACAAAAACATGTTACATAATCTCACTCAATGCATGTAATATATCTTAAATGAGTTAAAAATATCCCCCACTTCTTAAAATAGAAATCCAAACATTCTAATTGAGTTCTAAAACCATTCTACTCAAACTAGTTTACTAAGTTTTATCACAGTCTGCAATGGTCAACTTGGAAAAGAGGTAAATTCACTTTTATATAATTTCATGGATAAATTAAACTTTGAGGTTGTTAATCAAGGATTCTATTTCATCTTTAATTTTTATACCATGAAAAAATTCTCAATAGATTAGCTTTTACAAACAATTCTTTGCTCAGTGGTCTCTTTGGCAAGCATACTCAGTTTGAACTCCAATGGTCATATATTTGAAAAATAATAGTTATTTCCTGAGACATAAATTTGATGAGCTATGGCACATATCCAATTTTTAGACCAATTTGGGAAGCTTATAACTTAAGGTAGACAACTTGTCAAGACACCAAATTTGGAGGGCAAGTTCTTGGCACATATGGCATCATCTATATGTCACCCTTTGACCACATTTGAATATTTATGTACATATAATAAATGCACAAACTAACTATTTTATTCATTCCTTAATGACATGCAATGATGGTCTAGTTTTTCTAAGCTAAGAATTTGCATTTTCATCTCTCCAAATGATGAATTATATCTCTAGAATCTCACTAGAGGATCTATGAATCCTTCTCAACATCCTCTTAGTCCTCATTACTTTGCACTCATGCCATACGTCCTTCAATCCTTAAAAATGACCTATTTATCACTAATGCATCACGACATCATACACCTTGGACATCAATTAAAACTATAACATTAATGACCATGCTAAAAAATATTCCCCTTTATCATTGATGGCAAAATCACTCTCAGAATGTCTTCTTACTAATCTGAACTCCTTCATTATGATCTTTCTCCCCCTTTGACATTAATGACAAAGGGTTTTCCACAAGCTACCATTTGATCCTTGGACCTGATCTTAAGAAACCATTCCCACACATACCTAAAGCATCATATATAGGCTCCACCTAACACCATTATCATTTCCATCTACTTGTTCTTAACATTATTAATATTGAGTTTAAAATATACTAATTATCAACCAACCTAATGTATACCTTGATCCACTAGCTCACCATAACATAATACCTCTTTGTTTTTCTTAATGAACCTTATACCTCTATGTATCCTAACTACCATATCTTTATTTTTGGCATCCTTGCCCACATATGATCTACCTTTGTTGACTAATCAATACACCTCTTTCACTCATATTTAGCTTATATCTACCTTAGGTCTTCTCATCATAGTATTTGACTATCATTTTAAATCTTGGAGATAAAACCATGTCTACTTATTATTTAAAACATAATACCATCACCTTATCTGACTCACACATATTTATAGATAAAGGGACTTCCCATTAGTCTTTAAAACATATGCACTCACCATCTATACTTTCAAAACATCCTCAATAGACTCACACAGTCAATCATACTATGTATGCATCCATAGAACATATGAACCATTACATACCTTTATATATATTAAATCCATCTCATATGAAAACATAAGGATGGATAATATCCATATTCATTTCCTTGCTCAGGATACACCATACTTCCTACTAACTTTAAACCTCATACAACCTCTTCTTCGAATATTCAATAGAACATCTTCATAGCTTGATAGAATATCTTCAGATCTGCTTATGTAGATCTACAAAACTCAACTAAGGATCTTTTTAGCTCACTCAAATCATCTTTAGAGTTGCTTACACATATCTTTAGATCTCAACTAAGGATATTTCTATCTCATTGTGTTTTATGTTGAGTCTTTAAAACTATTGATGACTTCTCAATCCTTCAAATTCTCTCTCAGTAGAGAGACATTAGGTTGTCGAACTTCCTTGTAGCCCTTGATGTCTGAAAATAAGGCCATATATTTTTTGTGCTAATCTTCAAACCTTTAAATTTTATATCTAGGTATATTTTATATGCCCCCTCATTCATACCAAATTTCATCTCTTAACTATTTTTTTTCATGGTAGTTCTTCCACAAACTAGCCCTCTAATTAGACCTAATTACGTCTCCAAGTCACTTTCCAAATTTATTGTAATGGATCTGTACCTGTACAAAATCTCTAACCCACAAACCCTCATTCAATTATAGGATATCAACATTTCATAACTACTCACCAAATTGGTTGACTCAACTTCATGTATAACTTGATTGATGGCCTTCACACTTGATAAGTGTCTCTGTGAATCATAACAGAGACACCCCACTCCATAGGGATCTATAACGATACATACTTAGGATATTCCTAAATATCCATGTTCCTTATCTCTTTCTTGGTTATCATTCTTCCTTCCTTTAACACCCATCTATGCTTTATATCATCCTTTTGCTCTTTGCTTACCATTTCAACTTTTGTTGTCATCTTAGTTTTCAGAGTACTTTCAATAGATGTTGATAAAACATATTCCTAGCATTTGTTCTTGTTTGATCCTTGTTCTGATTCAATCAAACCATCTTGACTGCTAGGTTGAATATGACTAGTTATAACTACCTTTGGTCTCCATATCCATGTTGGACTCTTCTTATGCACTCTAGAACAAAATCTATCAATATGTCCCATACTATGACAGTTATAGCAAATAACATTACTGAAATTAAATTTTCTCTAATTGTTCCTTCTTCCATGATCCCATGATAACTCATTCCTTGAGACCATTCTATAATCCTTCTAACTATGACCAAACCTATAGCACACAAAGCATTGACCATGAAGTAAGATTGAATGTCTAAATGCATTAGGTTGCCTGACTTGATCTGCCCTCCTATATCCTTTGTCCTTCTTGATCTCACTAGAGTGATTATCACTATTCTTTACTTGAGATGACTCTTTGCTGCTATCCTTGAGGACCAAATTGATTTCTTCAAAAGACTTCAGCTTGACATTGGATTTTTCAACCTCCACCTTCAATAAACTCAACTTATATTTCAATGAACATTTTACTTCCTTTGACTTGAACCTTGTGATGACATCTTCTAATTGACTAATGATATCATTGATAGTCTTGTTGTGATGTTTCAAATCATCAAGGGATATTATGATCTTAGATTCAAGGTCTACTTCAACTTCTCCTTCTTCACTATCATAGTAGACTTATTCATCATACATGTTTTCTTCTTCCTTAGAGCGGCTTACTTCCATGGCCAAGAATATAGCTCCATTGTTAACTTGATCAACACAATCATGTTTGTACTTTTTAAGATCACCTTTAGGTTATTAGGCCTCTCTCAAAGGACCATGCTTTGATACCAATTATTAGAATCATAATCACTGAGAGGGGGTGAATTAATGTCCTTAATACTCTTTTACTTTCACTTCATCATTCATTTATTACCATTTATCAATCATTATCGACCCAATGTACATAAGAATAAAGAAAACATTAATCAACTAAAATAATGCATAAACAACCACAACACATCATATAAGTGGGAAACCCTCATGGGGGATAAAACCCACTAAAACAAAGCTTGGATAAATAGTCGTATAAAATAATGAATCAATCTTTAGCTGAGCACCAACCCAACAAGGAACATCAACCCCTAACTCACCAAACATCTACTTAGATTTAGCAAGCAAAAAATTGATAGGAGTCACCAACCCCCTTGTTGACCAAGTACCCACTCAATCAAAACTATGATGACTCAGCACCCACTCAGCCACCAGTGATTTGTCCACCTTTTCCTTGATGCTTATCAACACTTGATGATAGTCTTATTCTGCTCTCTCTCTTTCTTTTGCTCTATATGACATCAATATCATTATCAATATTATATCTAATATCTCTACATAAACTTTCTCATCATGGCCTAATCAACATATTCAAGTCTCTAATACACCTCTTCTCATCTATGACAACCTCATAGACTTCTACTCTACTTCTCTCCTCATGAAGGTTCTCTTAATCACAATCTTCCCTCATAATCATGATCATATATGCACTAATATTCATATGTAGACCTCTTATATGATATTCATGACATCCATGTTATGGTCTTGATGACCTCCTATTGATCCTCTTTGTGCTCATTTATTCTCTTGCACACATACTTCTCTAACTCACACAAATAAACCTAATTAGCCTTGCTCTTATACAAGTCACTTTATCTCACACACCTTGGTCATCCATGCACACTTGCATAGTTTAACTACCCTTAATTTTAGTCATATAACACATTCCAATCATGAATAAACCAATAAATTAGGTTGGCCATATCTTAATAGGCTACATTCCTTTTTTAGGTCTCTTGGAGACCTATTAGGCCTTCTTAGTCACATGTTACACTTGGATCTACTTGGAGCACTTAAAAACTCCAAATACAATAGTAAAACCTCATATTTAACTCAAATATACATTATAAAACTTTAATTTAGATCCAAAACACCTTTTAGGTCCAATCACCACTTGAACCCATTCTCAAAACACTGTTCATAATAAGCCTGTGTATACACAAAAAAATTGTCTTAAACAACAGAAGCATAAACTCAATTTTTCCAAAAAACCATGGAAAAAATAACATATACAAAAGCCAAGGTAATAAAAAACTTAATAATATGATTCAACTCAATGTATATATGCTCAAACTCTTTGCAAGATGTTTACTCTGAATTGCTAATTGGCTTCAAAACACAGTCAAAGAAACATGAACTTATGACACCTGATTAAACATACTCAAGGGATTTAAATTCATGAAAATGATCTCACAACATCCTTATAACACCTAAAATAAACATATCATAATATATAATTAAAAATATTGGTCTTGCATACCAATCTATTTTCTTTCTCTCTCACAAACTTCACTCAGCTAGACAAGCCACTTTGGCTTCAATGTTCCAACCTATTACACTAAATTATAAGCTTATGAAAAGGATGGATATGTAATTAAAGTACCCAAAAAAAATCATGTTCATTATATACATTTAATTACGGTAAATATCCTCTAAATCATCACTACAACTGTTATATGCCCATTAGACCTTAGCATACAACATTCATGTTTACATATAGTTCACTGTCAAGATTGTTAGACAAAAAAACCATTAGACTCTTGTGATGTATTTATGATGTTTCATTATTGACTCACATATAATTCACTATAATCCACATATAAACCATATTCTCCTAGATAATATTTCTCTATTATTCATATTGGTCGTATAGACCAATCTATCTTTCCATATGTTTTTGTTCCATATTAGGCCTTTAGACACAACCTTGTACTTATAATTTCATTCTATAATATTTAGTCATGATTTCCACTATATAAAACTATGAAAATAATCCATTTTATGTCCTTTGAGATACATAAGCCATTGTAAGTCCATCTTCTTCATGAACCCATCTACTAAAGTTTATTTTCATACTGACTCTTTAAACCCTCATATTTATGCCAGTTTGTGTTTTGATTAGTTATTTATTTATATCACCTTTAATAATCATGTATAACATACCTATATTGAATTTAATACCTTAATATCATTTCTAAACATTTAAACTACTCACCTTTGATGATTAAAAACACTAAGCAACTTTGCAACCAAATCTTGTTTGTCATTATGCAAACCTTGAAGGTGTAGTTATGTTGTCTGATGTTTTTATTACACAAAAACCTATTATAGAATATTAATAAATTCATGGAATGGATCTTAAATGAGTTAACAATATCTCCTAATACTTAAAACAACAATGCAAACAATCCAAATGAGTTCTATAACCATTCTACTCAAACTAGGTTTACTAAGTTTTATCACAGACTGCAATGGTCAACTTAGACAAGAAATAAATTCACTTTTACAAAATTTCATGAAAAATTCCACTTGGAGTTCGTTAATAAATGAATCTACTTCATCTTTGTTTTTTATACCATGCCAAAATTCTGAATATATTGGCTTCTACAAATAATTATTTGCTTACTGGTCTCTTTGACAAGCATACTCAATTTGCACTCCAACAGTCATATATTTGACAACCAACAACTATTTCCTGAGACATAAATTTCATGTGCTCTGGCACGTATCCAGTTTGTATACCAACTTGAGAATCTTATAACTTGAGATAGACAACTTGTCAACACACCAAATTTGGAGGGCATGTTCTTGGTACATATGATGTCATATCTATGTCACCCTTTGACCACATTTGATTATTTAGGTAGATATAATAAATTCACAAATTAACTAGTTCATTCATACCTTGATGACATGCAGTGATAGTCTAGTTATTCTAAGCTAGGAATGTGCAAGAGAATATGTATAAATTGGATCTCCAAAATCTCACCAAAGGATCTATGAACCCCTCACAAGATCCTCTTGATCCTCAATGCTTTGAACTCATGCCATACATCCTCTAATCCATAAAAATAACCTATTTTTCATTAATGCATCATGACATCATGTACCTTAGACATTAATGACAACTCTATCATCAATTAGCATACTCAACAAGCTGGTGAATGGTTTTGTATAATATTCTAATTTTCATCGGCTCCTTGTAAATAGTTTTGCTTTCCCAATTTTGGCTTTTTTTATTTTCTCATTTTTTCTTGGGTATGTGTGTGTGTGTAGTTTTTCAATAAACATAATAGTTTGTATATTGTTCCTTCTTCTCTATGTTTTAGTCTTTCTACCTAAACATTATTTTTAGCTGTGATCTCTATCTAGGAAATATCATGAGCAATCACATGATTTTTAAAAATGACAAATTAGATAGGTTTTTCATGGATCTCTTCAAGTGAACAGGTGATAAACATGCAAATTTTTTTAATAGGTGATCTAGCCTGGTAGTGCATATTCATTTTTCATATAATTAAGATTATATAATTGGTTGTTAGTTGGTTAGATTAAGATATAAAAATATGAGATATAGAAGTTTTCAGAATAGGAATGATATACTTTTTGTCTAATAGAACATTGACTCTGTAGCCCAATGGACAAGGCTCGAATCAAAGATTGAGATGTGCTTATTTTTAGAACTTCAAAATGTTGACATTGCAAATTTAGGGAATAATTTTGTAGTGGCAAAAAATAAATTTGTTAAATTTTGTAAGGCAAGCCACAATGTTCATCATGTTTGATTATATGAAAGAAAGACACTTCTCTCTTCATATTTTAGTTTGTGTAAAAACACATAACTAAAATGCACTCGCATACACTATCCTTTTTGGATATGTGAAATCACCTATCAGGTTGTGTAGTTTATACTTATATGCACCATCTTTTCACATGTGAAAGCACTTGTTATTCTGAGTACCTAACCTTTGCATGCACTATATTTTAACATGTGATAATTCTTTGATGGCTTGAGGACCCATCCCTTTATTGAAGTTCAATTTTTTTTTAAAAATTTAACAAAGGTTTTACTGAAGACTCCATTCCACAATGGAAAAGTGTCAGCCTATGAAACCAAAGAATTCATGTTTTTTTCATTCCTTGTAGTTTGAAATCCCAGTTAGAGCCAATTGTTGTCGTGGTTTTTAAAAATGGATTAAAATTGGTGGAAATTAAATTTTTAATAAACGGCTAAATTTTTTGAACTGAACCCAAAACCATCAAATTTTGAAAAATTTAAATTTTTTAATTAATTAATTAATATTTTATGGCTAAATTGCTTTTTAACTTGAATTGTTTTAAAATGCATTTGAACCTCCCATGTAAAAATCCATTAACAATTCCCACAATTTGCAAAAATCGTTTAACTTTTTATAAGTTGTGTAAACACACATTAATTTTCCAAAAATTGTGCAAACTACAAAATCAATTTTATGTTCTGTGCAATTTGTAAAATATTTTTCATCTTTCATGCAATTTATTAAAAAAAAATCAGCTTCCGTGCAATTTGCAAAATATTTTTTAGCTTTCATGTAATTTGTAAAATCTTTTTCAACTTCTGTGCAATTTGAAAAATATTTTTCAATATCCATACAAGTTATAAAATCTTTTTTAGCTTCCATGTAAATTATAAATTTATTTTGGTTTTTCGTGCAAATTATAAATTTGTTTTTAGTTTTCATGTAAATTGTAAATTTGTTTTGGGTTCCCATGTAAATTATTAAATCAATTTAAAATTTCATTTAAATTTCAAAATATTTTTAAGTTTTCCCTTTTCATGTAATTTCAAATTCTATTTTCACAAGTCATTCAAATGTAAATCATGTTTTCCCAAATCATAAAAATGCAAATTACTTTTCCAAGAGTCATGTAAATGCAAACTTCCATGTTGTAATTGCATTTTTAAATGGTGCAAATTTATATTACAAATTAACTTCTTCTTTTCAATATGCATGCTCCAATCTGGAAATTTTAACAAATTAAAAATTGACTTTCCATTTGTGTTCTAGTTGTCATCTGCTAGAAGAAATATATTCAAGATCATGGAAGGGAAGTAAGCAAATGAAAAAGAAGTTATTTTAATTTCTTCTTCAGCCATAAAAAGGTTGTGCAAGACCGCCCAAGAAAAAGAGATAAATTTATGAATAAGCATTTATTTTTTAATTTAGAATAGGCTATACAAGTGCATTCATTGAAAGAGGAATGAAAAGGGAAATTTGAAGATCAAAAACAAGAAATTTTGTTTTTTTTATATATATGAAATGTTCCAAAGAGAAAAAAGCACCTAGTCCAAGTGGAAGATAAAGATTTAAATTTTTAACAATGCATTTTCAAATTATTTTTCCTAGCCAATAAGAGGTATTACACCAAGGAAGAATATGATATTTTAAAAAATCATTTTTTTTATTTGTATCTATCAAATGCTGAACCATACGTCTAATCGTACGACTTGCATAAGAGAGTGAAAAGGTGCAATTTTTTTATGAAATATTTAACTTATTTTCCATGTTTCCTCTATCAACCAATCATATGATCTACTTGAAGGAAACTCTATCAATTTAAAAACTTATTTTTTATTTTCTATGGACACAAATTGTGCAGTATGACTGCTATATGATTAGTCTTATGCCCAAGGAAAGCTAGTAAAAATAAAGTTTTTATTTTTCAAACTTTTCATCTACCTATATGAAAATTGTATAGCTAAATAAGTTGGATAAGATTACAAAAATTGATAGAATTATTTTTAATTTCTTTGGAGCAAGAGAGAAAGGTACGGACTAGGGGAAGATATAAAAATAAAATTAAGAGAAAATTATTCTTGATTTACAAATTCCTAGTTTTTTTTGCTAGAAGTTTTATCATACAACAACGTCTAGGGAGAAAACAAAAAAAAATGTAAAATTATATTATTCTTTCTTTTGGACTGAGATTAAAATATAATTAGAGAAGTGAGATTTTAAAATCAAAAGATGAGAATTTGTAAAATCACATTTTGGCTCATTCACACTTGCCAGGAGGTTTCATGCTATAGCTACAAAGTGATTGATCAAAAAGGAAGTCAACACCAGAAATGGTAATTGAGTGAGAATTGAAATTTATCATGTGGTGTTAAAAAGGCACTAGAATGAATTTGCATAGGTTAAATTATGGATTAGCAATGGTGATCAGGCATAAAATTTCATTGAGTCATTTTGTCAAAAGGTTTATGTGAAAGTGGATAGATCAAAAACTACAGGTGACAGATGTATGGATAATGTATAAACACATAGGTAGAGTTCAATAAGTTTTTGAGACATAAAAAAAGCACAACATTGAAAAATCAAATGCAATTGACAAGTGTAAATATGAATCTACAACCTTTGCAAACATCCTCCTAGTTTGTGCCATGAGAAGAGGCCAATAACTAAGCAAATTGAATCAGTTGGTTAAATAGTTTGTGTGCTTCCTATAGATGGCCTATTCTTCTGATATATCTTCACAAGTTAGATGGAATAGTAGATAATGGGAATTTAAATGCTCTCCTACATGTTCTCAATCATCTAGGTGTTATATAGTCTTGAATTAATACAAGATGGATGATTATATTAGTATATCATCTGTGGAATCAAAATCTAGAAAGATGAAAGACAATGAAGACCACTTTGGGTGGACATTCCCAAGAATTGAAAGTGAAGGTGAATAAACTCTATCAAATGCTTTTGGTCTTTTCATAAAAATGTTGAATCTTGTTTTGAAATTTCTAGTTATAAATTCTATAAGTGTAAACTCATAAATTTAAGTCATGCAAAATAACCATGTTAGTTTTGTAAATTATAATTTCACTTTTGAACATGGTGCAATTGCACCAATGCAATTTTACATCACTTAAGTGGTGTATTTTTGTAAACTCATTTTTATAGCTTTTAAAATGAATAAAAGGTGGTTATACACCGTAACCACCTCCCCACACTATAAATATGAGTGTAAGGCTCATTGTAAAGGGACTTTTTGGTAGTAAGACTATATAGAGATTTTTTTTGAAGAGCTGAGATTTGTTATCAACTCAATAAAGATTAAAACTGGGAGATTTTGCAAGCTTTGTATTCAAAATTTCTTTGTGAGTTATATCTTTCTTATCTTTTTTTATATTTTTACTTTCAATTCATCTTCATAATTATTACCAAATTGTTAGATAATGGGAATTTCACATTAAGTATGTATTTTAAAATATTCTTTTGTTATTTCAATGAATGTGAAATCTTAGTGGGATTTAAGAAATATTTTAATTGTCTTTTATGGATAAATATGGGATGGTTGTCCTTGGTCTATTATCAGTATTAGAAAATTGTCTCAGTGTATGTTTTGCACTCCTAAGGATGTAATTATGTATTCACCACATATTTAATGATATATATTTCCACGTACATGGTGTTTTCCCCTTCTTGGACTATTTTGGTAAGTTTCTACATTTAGCTACCCATAGTTGCCTTTCATTTTTCCTAGGGTTATCATGGCAGTTTATATATTTAACTGGTTATAATAACCTTGTTCTCCCCTATTCCTTTCCTTTCTCTATTCTTACCTTCTTTCCATTATTCCCTTCTTTCCCCTCATTTCATTTATATCTCCTTTATGTACTTTTAGGTTAAAAGTACAAAACCTCCAATATAGAAAATATTTTTTTTGTAAATAGTTGTGAATAGTTTTTTCTTTATTTTTCTTTATTTGGATTTCAATAAAGTTAGCTCTACTTAATAATAGGAGAAGGAATTTGTCTTACATTTTTGACTAATGTAAGGACTCAGTTCCCACACTGTTGACTCAAAGTCACCAATTTATCCCCCTAACAAATTTTTGAGCCAATAATATATTGCCAAGTTATTATACGAAAATAATATCATGTGGTTTAGATGCCTAGTTAAGGTAGTAAGTGATAAAATCACACACTTTATCAATAATAATATTAAGACTCTCATAGAATAATTCTTGATATCACTCCACAAAAGTATAACTTACCATCCACATGATAATGGATAAGAAAAAGCATCAATTAAAATTTTGGGTAAGACGCTGACAAAAAATTGTAATGTCCAGAGAGATGATTGGGAGGATTGAATTCCTATGACTCTATGGGCCTATTTCACACATTATAATCAAGCCACTAGATTCACTCCCTTCCAATTAGTATATGGCATCAAGTAAATAATGTGTATGGAGTACATTGTACCTAGTATGTACATTATAATGATCATGAGGTTAGGGGATCAAGACTCATTAAGGGCATGATTGCTAGATTTCACTAAGATGGAAGAAGATAGGGTAAGATCATAGTGGACCCAAAAAATAAATAAACAAATTCAGAAATCATAACATGATTGTAATCTATGATCTAAGTAATTCTACCCATATCAAATTGTATTGCTTTACGAGAGCATATTTAAATCATTTTTAGAAAAAATACATATACAATGGAAAAGACCATACATCATTCATATAGTATCACCATAGGGTACCATAGTGATAAAATATTTGTAGGGAACCATTTTACCAGGGTGAATCAATGGCTATAGGCTTAAACCATATCATCTTTAATCTTTATCATGCCGCTAAAAAATGAGCGGGTGTTGAGTAACGCCATGTAGTTAGGATTTTATTTAGTGGTTTTTGTTTTTTGTTCTATTTCATAGGTTATAATGTTTTTTAGTATTCTCATTGCTATGTAATACATTGCAACCACCAAAACTAGTTATTATCATAGGATGTGATCACCTAGTTGAGACATCTCACTCAGGACAACAAGCCACCACTACACCAAGCTTTGTAATTAAGTATGGGAAGGTGGTGAAAAGACAAGTATGATAGATGGAAGGCCAATGGTTAGGTTAGACTATTAATAATGTAGTATCTCAAAATATTGTAATAATTTTAAATCAAATTTGGCAATGAAATGACAATTGGATGCATAAAATGTATTGATTAACTGAAGGGATAGATACTCACCAAAAATAACTACCCAAAGCTAAATCACACATCTTAGGCACCAAAATTCCCTCTCAAGATGATTTACAACATATAATATTAATTAAAAAGAGAACATTCATGCACATGTAATCAATGCATTCAAAGGAGGTGGTAATATTAATTTGGGTGCCAAATAACTATAAAATAAATGGATACGGATAATGAGCAGACATTACATCCTATAGATAAAATGAGATTTATGCGATCAACCTTTTGGATATCTATTTACAAACATATTTCACACTAGGGTACAATTCCTTAAATTAATCATCATCTTTGCTCATTTATCCAGCCATAGACAGAGGTCAACTATTGATCCCACTATCTGATTCTAAAAATAGAGAAATGGGAATAGGGATAGGGATCCAAAAAAATAAGTATAATGATATAAAACCCTTTGATTTCATTGATAGGGTAGAAGATACTTTATTTTCTCAAGAAGCCCAAGGAGTAGCACAACCAATAACTTTAACACTATTGCATCCACTATGTGGTTTTGACACTAAAAGGCTACTCTAATTGATTACATTTAGCCAATTAGATGAAGTCATGATGATATTACTAAGTTAGCACAATCAAGGTGTTATTCATCTATCTCAAGATATTACCATCTAGATTAATGTGCACTCGATGTTAAGAGAAATTCGCCTACCCAATCATGATAAATCTCTAATGTAATACAATTATACAACACCACCACTTCACTTAGACATTAGAGAATAATACACCACTAGGGCAAGAAGAAGAACTCCTATTGATTGAATTTTAGATGTTTCATTGTGCATCATGGTCTAGTGTATTACTAAAATGTTTTGGAAAACCATAAAACATGCAACACAAACAATAAGAGGCATCATTGACATTGCATACTAAATGATGAATTTGTATGAGGATTTTAATTGGCATGAATTTTTAGCAATCAAACTTACCAAAAATATATAAAAGGTATTTACAGGAACTACACAAAACTTTAAATATCAATTATTGGTCTTGTTATTCTGTTTCACTCAGTGTAAGTCTCCATTAGGGCTAGTAAATGTCACCACCAATTTTTGTCCTAGTAATTTCTTTAGAATAATTATATGAACCAAAACTAATCAGTATTATGAATAATTGGGGAATTTTAATGCATGGTGGATGGAAGCCCATGTACTAATTTGATCACATCCCAAGATTTTTCAAGATGTCATGTAGTATCTAGGTCAACATGCATTTTTTACCAAGTTACACAATGGAATATAGATAAAGTTACATGAGTTGGTTAACCCAACTATCACCTCAATGCCATTATTCATTTCAATGGTTGAAGTAAAGACTGAAGTATATCGACAGAAATCCTTATCTTCAAGGTCTATACCTCCATTACAAACCATTCATCCATAAGCCTAGTAACAATAGGTAGAGCAAGTACCTACACTAAAAGCTACACATCCATCATAACTATAAGCTTTAGCACAACCAAAAAATAAAAGAGGAAATCACCTACATGTAGAGCCTTTCCACTTCTATCAAATAAATTAACTTGACAAGCAAATTCATGACTTGAGCACCCCATAGTTTCATGAATAGCCACTAAGTGAGACCTACTTGAGATGGGGTTAGAATAAAAAGAAGTGATTCAATCAATACTGGAAGACATTGACATTGAGGTGTATGATGCAGAAGAGGAATAAGAGTTCTTTTGGAAATTAGTGCACACTTTCCAAGTGCATAATTAGGTAAGGCAATATCTTTGGGTTGATATCACTCAACCACTTACTTCTATAATTGTTGACACTGTAGGATAGGAAGTAGCTCTATAGAAATTGGAAGAATAATTGTTTTCAATAGAACCAATTGTGGGATCATATATTGTGCATATCATAGACTTATCTGCATAAGACATCCTCACACAAATCTTGTTTAGGTGACCATGCACACATATGACTGTAAAACCTTCACAAATAATGTGGGAAAGGATGGTCTATTTTAGCACAACTATAGAATAAAGTAGTGTATAGCTATCTCAATAACCTAAACCTAAGGGAGCGAAGAAATAAAAAAATACATTCAATCCTCTATCCAAATCTAGAAGAAAGAAGCTAGTACAAAAAGAATAGCTAAGCATAGTAAAAATCATCTAAATAGACTAAATTAGATAAGAGTATTGAGGGAGAAGAAGAACCCATGGATGTATCCATGCATGCCAAAGAGGAGGAACAATAACCTAAGCAAGGCACACTTAAGACTGAGGTGAGACAATAAGAACAAAGCATGGAGGAATTACAAGAATAAGCAACCAAGTCGCCATCATCACAATAAGAATCTATGTATATTCCACAACCAAAGTAGCAAGATGCAACCATGGAAAAAAAAAATAAATCTAAAGAAGTAGAGGCTATGTGGAAGCAAGCTAAGGAAGCTGAATCCAAAAATAAGAAAGTCAAGGAAGTTAAATTTGTGTGCAAGTAGGATGAAGAAGCAGAGACAAAGAAGAAATATCAAGAAGAAGAGAAAATGCAACAACAACAAGCCCAAGTAATGTAGAATAAAAAATAGGAGTAAGTAATCAAATCTAAAGTTAAATCCAAGGCTAAGGCTGAAGCTAAAGCTAAAGCCAAGGCTAAAGTAGAGGCCAAATCTAAATCCCAAGTTGAATCTTAAACAAAAGCTGAAAAGGAAGCTAAAGCACAAGATGAAGCCAAGAATAAGGCCATGGTAGAAGTGGTAACCAAGGCTAAGGAGGTTAAGAAAGAAAAATTCCAAGTAGAGGTAGCATCCACTAGTCATACTAAGGGCACTGAAGAAGTAGTGCAACTTCCTAGTCAATGGCTATGGGATTTACCTACCATATCCACCCAGTGAACTAACTTCTTGTTTCCACTTTCTCAATTTACATCTTCTCCTATGCTATCCACTACTACATCCATATCACTTGCCACCATTATGATGGAAACATCATTATATGTAACCCAACTATCACTCTCCAAATGGATTGAAGGAGCAACTATTTTCCAAGAATTCATTCCTTAGAGTGATTTGGATTTGGAGTAAGAAGTCCTAAGGCTATGGGATGAAAAGGTTGAATCAAAAGAGAGATTGATGAATGTGAGGTAGCTGATCAATAATGTCTATCCCACCTTAGTTAGGCAAGTACTAGGTGATTAGGTTATTTTAGAAGATAAAAAAATCATAGTGTTATTGATATAACTTAAAAATAGTTAGGGAGTTGTGCATAAAGTGTTAGCAATATGCACACAAAGATAATCCCTTAGGTAAAAAAAAGAGACTATGTGCCAACTTTTAGCGTAATATGAACAAGTCATAGACACTACTGCAATACAAGCCAAGAAACTAGCCCAAGATTTCCTCAACTAAAGACAACATTTGAATCAATCTTTGACTGCTACACAACCTGAATTTTTTGTTGTTGATAAAGCTAAATCCATGTTAGAGGATAAAATGACAACTAAGGAGAATATGAGAAGTACACTCAAATAATTGATGGATTCTTGAGATGCTATTGTATAGAAGTTACAAGTATGGAATCCTAAAATATTGTGCAACACTTTTATAGCCATTTAAGCCCAGAGGACAATAGATAGATTGGACAAGCTCATATTGGACATGCAGTAGAAATAATCTAATTCCAAGGTGTTGATTCTAATCACATAAAATGAAGACCTAAAAAAAATTATGATGATCTAGGTACCACTATTCATTTTAATTATAATGGTACATGAAGTACTTACTGAATGGAAAATGCTCAATAAAGATCTATCTCAAGTTGATCCAAAAATTACATAGATAATAGATGATCCCCAATTAATTCCTCCATAGAAACTTATACAAATAATACAAGAGAGGGAGATCAAGGCACAAGGACAATCTTCTTAGATACCCTTGGCAATGGATACATCAAGAGCCACTAGACTACTAGCTACTTAGCAAAAAGAAACTCCACAGACTTCCAATGAACCATCTTCCCAACCATAGCAATAAAGTTTATGCTCTATAATTTTTCAAATTTCATTAGATTCACATTTTTTAATATAGTCTAAACATTAGGAGCGAGGCCATATTGGTTAAAAACTCATAAAGGGCAGCCACATGGTTATGCTAATCTATTGAAAACCCAAAAGGATGGTAGGATAGTATGATACTTATTTGAAAACCTAAAATGTGGATAAGTAGTGGGTAAAATGTGAAAAATGGAAAATAACACTTAAAGCGATTAATAAAACTTATATTTGGGACTTATCTTTCTAGTTTAGTTCAACTCAACTTGCACCTTTGTCTCAAGATGAGATAAATAATTAATTCTAGAAAAGTGTTGGATGAAGAGTGGAGCTTGCTAAAATTGTGAAAGATATATTATAAACACATGTTTCAAGTGTTGGACTTTGTATTTTGTATATTTTTGTACGTATTCTTCCTTGAAAATCTAATTGAATCATTGGAATATGTGAAGAGTCTTTCATGTTATTTCTTGGAAGGTTGGAAAGTGCAGAGACATCAAGATTATAAAAGACTATAAATAGTGCTTTGATGTAATAGAATATAGTTTGATGTGTTGATAGAGATTAATATCAATTATCTTATTATGTTTTTCCCTTATTTTATTTTATATATGTTGTATACATAGTCGATTACTATGTTTTTATTTATTATATAATATGATGAAATATGAATTATGGTCTTATTTTGTATATAGATGCTTCACCCTTATCTTCAATCTAATTGAAGATGTTTTATGTGGCATATACAATTTTTTTTTCTCTATCACCTATTATGATCTCTAATGTGTAAGTTATCCCTATAATTATCATGTTCTAGTGTAACTCTAAGAACCTCTGCTAACATTCAACAAGTTGATTTGTGATGACTTACCCCTTAATAGCTTTTTGATTTTGGTACTCAACATTAAATTCACTCAATATCATAACCCATTTATCCATGTGGCCTATAATAGTTTATTTATATAATAATTACTTGAAAATTTCCACCTTAGCAATGACAATACTCTTATTGTTCAACATGTAGTACCATAACTTTTGGGAAGCAAACACCATAAGCAAACAAGCTTTCTAAATGGGTGAATAATTATGTTCATATGTTACAAGTGTCTAGATTAGATAGTAGAATACATGTTTTTTACCTTGTTCATCATGATGGGCTAGGAGTGCCCTCAATGCATGTTTTGTTGCTGATATATAAAGAAGAAATGGCTTGACAAGTGTTGGCAGTCTCAATACTAGCAGGTTGGTCATGTATGTCTTTAGTTTTGAAAATGTTTGTTGGCATTTAATATCCCACTAAAATGGGTCCCCTTTATTCAATAGGTGCATAAAAGGATGGCACTTGTCTTCTAGTTGTGATATGAACCTATAAATAGATTGGATTTTGCCCTATAGATTGTGGAGCTATTTTAGATTAGAAGGTGGAGGCATTTCCATGATGGCCTTGACCTTAGTGAGTTCTACTTGAATCGCTCTCTGTGATATAATAAATCCTATAAATTTACCTAACTTAACACCAAAGATACATTTTTTAGGATTGAGATGAACCTTATATTCATGAAGTCTCTTAGATATTCTCCATAAAATGTCAGGATGTCTGGTATGGGTTCTTTATTTTACTAAGATGTCATCAACATAATCCTCACCTATTTCATGCATCATGTCATGGAAGATGATAGGAATGACACATTGATAAGTTTAACCAATGTTATTTAAGATAAAATGCATGACTTGGTAATAAAATGTTCCCCATGGTGTGGTGAACGTAGTCTTGTGTTGGTCATCTAGTGTTATCTTGATCTGGTTATACCTAAAGAAGCCATCCATAAGGAACAACATCTCATACCCTATAGTTGAGTTAAAAATATTTTCAATGTTTGGTAGAGGGAAATCATCCTTAGGACACACTTCTTTTATGTCTCTAAAATTAGTACACAACCATATACCCTATGGGCTTTTGCTAACTAGGACTATATTTGATATCCATTCAGAGTAGTCAAGTGGTCTTATGAATCCAACTCCCAATAATTTCTCTAGATCCTTTTTCAATAATATCAAAATGTGTGGGTGCATATTTCATAATTTATACTTGATTGGTTTAGCATCTAGATGTACAACAAGTTAATACATTACCAAGGCAGGGTCTAGGCCAGGAATATTTGAGTAATCCCATGCAAATATATCAATAAAATCACTCAGAATAATGATAATATAATCATGTTTTTCATCAGTGAGGGATACACTGAGATAAATGGTCTTAAGATCTTCATAGGTTCTAAGTTTTACTTTAGTTGTATTCTTTACAAGGAGTGTGGAGTCATCTATTAGAATAGCAAACAATGTTTGATATTGATCCTCTTCTTCAGCTATTGGTTGTGAGTCCCAAAGCTCATCCATATAAGAAGAATAATATGAGTCTACCTATTATGGTAATGGATAATTGAAAATTTTCTCAAGAAATTTGAGAGTAAGACACTCAAAGACTTTATGTTGTTCAAAAATAATATTATAATTAGTTGTAAAGCTCAAACTTTGTGAACTTTATATTTCCTATAGAGGTGAGAAAACTTCCCCATCCAAGAGTGCCTAAAACAGGGTTTCACTCAAGGGCTTGTCTTTATCTTTACTATCTCCTTGAGTAATGAGTGTTTTAAATAGGTTTTCACCCAAATATCTTGATGTTTTTTTCTATTTTATGACCAAATAAGTTTGCATGCTCTCCAAAGTAGGTGGCAGGGTCCATTGAGAAGTTTAAACCTTGTTTGTGATCACCAAATAGAAATACATATCTAAGTCCCATATACTACACAATACATTCCTCATTCTAAAACGCATCCAAAGGTATAATAAAACTTTGTTGGTCCCAATCAATAAGGCCAGGATGGAAAAGGGTAAGTGGGTAATGAGTTGTGATGGTCATAATGGAATTAGAATCAAATAGTTTGGTATCCGCTAGCTCATCGTAGGTGCTATAATGGGATGTTATGTTACTACCAGGAGTTTATTCATTAGTCAATATAGAGGAATCACTTTTAGAACAAATTAGGTCACCCCCATGTGGTATAAATCTGAGGCCCTAGTTCCTAATAGGTTTGCTAACAGATAGAGGTTTAAGAATTCCTTACTCTCATGGCCTCAAGCCTTTACCTACATAGTCCAAACTATCCATAATTTGATTAGGGATAGGTTATTTATGATTTTAAAATAAATTAGTGAGTCCATCAACTTAACACTAATCTCCTTCAATAATGGCCTCTCGATATTGATTTGGTGAAGTGTCTGGTAAAAATATCATTGGTTGCTTCTATAGAGGTGTGCTTTTTTTCTACCAGATCATGTTGGGTTTGTTAGGGATTTCAGAAGGTTTGGATCTTCTATATGACTTGAGAGATTTGGTAAAATTTCCTATATGAAAAGCATCTTTTAGACAATATGCGGAAATGTTGGCATCCTTAATAGTAAAATGGTTTTCAATGGCTACATGAAATGGATCAGTCAAAGTGGAAGCAAGATCACTAGGGTCAATATAATTAGATTCAGGTGGTTTATAAACTATGGCTTTGTTTTCCTTGGCTAAAAATTTAAAACCAGGGAAATAATTATAATTGATGTATTCAACCTCTAAGTGCTTACAATATTGGTATGGCTGTAGATCAGCATAAATATTTACCTTAATTCCATAATGAAGGAACTTAAGGCATTGATCTAGGGTATGATGAGCTCAGAATATAGCTCATTATTGACATGTTATTTCCCTCAATTCATCTCTCTAAGGATATTATCTTATGAAAATAATAGATTATTAGATAGTTATTACATGGAAATTAGATATTTATCTTATTTATATTGAACCAAAGACTAAGCCTTTACTTTGTCATTAATGTCTAATACATAGCATGTTTTAGTGATTTTTTTTGTGAAGAATGCTCAAGAAGACACAGGTGATGTATAGTGAAAGTTCAATTTTGATCTCCATCCAACATAACTATGAACTCACACAAATAGCTTGTTTCTACAGACTTCACAGGATTGTTTATATGGACTCCACAAGCTCATTCATATTGACTCTGCAGGGTCAATTCCATGGATTTTGTAAAGACAAAGCTATAAATGGGTAAGTTGGCAGCCATATAAGATGAGAAAGAATCATTCTAATTGGAGTCAAATGAGGAAAATACCTACCTATTGTTTTGTAAGATTTTCTTTTGATAAAGTTGTATATATTTGGATCTTAGGACTATTATAGGATAGTATATCTATTTCATTGAACTAATTGGATCTCTTGGTAATCCAATCTCCTATTTTTGGATGAGTGGATCGACCAAAGAATCTTATCTCTTTGCATCCTATTTTGAGTTGATTATATTAGTATAAAATGTAAGATTTTTGTTATTAAAAGGGGGGATAATAGAGGAAAGATACGTACAAGTATATTACAGGTTTTAGATAGATTGTAATCATTTAAGTTTTATGAATTATCACTTCAGTTTTTAGCATTGATTAATCTTTGTTCCTAAGTTTGAGAAGAGCAAGGACCCACTCTCCTTAGAATCAGGAATTGTGTATGGTATTTATGTTATGTTATATTAACTCTTTGTTATAACTAATTAGAATCTTTTTAATATTTGTATTCATTCATAAAACATCAAAACAAATTCACAGTTTAAAAGGCATTTCCTTATTCCAAATTCATTTCCTTTCTAAGCAAAGTGTGTTTTATTTTATAGCAAATATGTGAAGTAAATTTTCTTTTTAAGTTAAACATCTCCATTTCCATGCAAGTGTAAATAGGAGTGTGATTTTACTTTCAATAAAAAGAGTGGATTCATTTGATTACATAGTTACATCTTTTCCTTTTCAGTAAAAGAGTGAATCAAGTAGTTTAAGACACATTTCTTTCATTAGTCAAAGTTAGAATAGGACCATCAAACACCTCCACAAGCAAACTTCTAGATATACCATCCTACACCTTACTGTAGACAGCTTTGGACACCAACCCTAGTTGATAAAACATCAATTGAATATTGATTAAATGAAGATTTGAATGACACTTGTCATTTTTGGCACCATTACTAGGGAACAAGGTGTTATTAAGGTAATAATTATTGGTCTAGAGAAAAAATAGAATCATCTCAATTAAACACTAGAGAATCCAAAATCAAAATGAGCCCTGAAGCAAATAAATAAAACACTACTACATCAGTAGTTCCTTTTCTTGAAAGATTAAAATAAATTGATATTAAACTAGAATCAAACTTAGTCCATGAGTTATGAAAGATAAATATTGAGGTACCCCTACTACAAGCTATTAGGGATATACCTGAATTGAACAAGATCATCAAAAAAATTTGTATCAAGACACCTGAGAGGAAAGAAAAATATCTAGGAACCATTCATGTTGATGAAAAAGTTGCTAATTTATTAGCAAAAAAACTATTAATTTCAAAATATGCAGATCCAGGAAGCCCAATGATCACAGTCACAATCAGAGGTAAAGAAATTCCTAATGTCTTGGTAGATTTAGGAGTAGCAATTAATGTTATGACAATTAATACTCTCCATACATTATCTCTTATGAGAATTCAACCCACAACTACCATTCTTCAAATGGCAGACCAATATGTAACTAAACCAAAAGGGACTATAAAAAATGTTGAAGTACTAATAGAGTCTTGAGAATATCTAGTAGATTTCACGATCTTGCAACCTAAAACAAAGAATCTAATATATCCCATAATCATAGGTAGACCATGGTTGGCTATTGTAGTAGCATTAATTGATTGTAGGTCAGGGGACATGACCATTTCTAATGGGTTAAAATCCAAATGCATCTCTTTATATCCTCCTACAAAACCATCAACAAATCATATACAAGAATTTTGGGTGGATGAATCAAATAACACATCAAACAACATTTTATCCTTAGTTATTATCATAGTTTAAAAACACTTATAAGAATTGAATAGAGACATATACCCATAATCTATGGACTCTGCCAGTCTGAAAGCTATGGACTTTGCCAGTCTGAAATCTATGGACTCTGCCAGTCCAAAAACTATGGACTACCTCAGTTTAGGATTCTTAGGTCAGATAGAATATTATGAAACCTCTATTTCTACTTCTTCTATTGTTTTCTCACCATATGATCATGGATTGATTTAGGAAAGTGTGTGGAAATTGGCAGAACAATAACAAATTCATTTCTTAGATACATTCCATTATTCTTTAGCAAGATTGATTCCTCTTGAAAAAGAGTTTATTGATAATGTAGCCATATTTCATAAGCTAATTCCTCATCCATGTCCTCTAAACTCATTGATTAGTGAATTTAAGAAAATAGAATCCAACTACCTAGGCACAAAACCAATCATGGTATTACCTAGAAAGATTAAGAATATCAATATTTGGTTAACAAATGAAGAGGAAGATCAACTCTTTGAAGTAATGAAAAGACATACCAAGGCTTTTGCTTGGGATTATACTGACATGAAGGGAATTCACCTTAGCATATGCATTCATCACATTTACATGGAATCTATCAAACTAATTAGACAACCACAAAGAAGAATAAACCTAGTCTTAAAGGAGATAGTCAAAACAGAGATCCAAAAATTGCTAGAAGTTGGGTTTATTTACCCCATCTCAGATAGCCAGTGGGTTTCACCCCTGGTAATTATGCCTAAAAAAATTGAAAATTAAGAGTATGTGTAGATTATAGATAAATGAACAAAGCAACACTAAGAGATTATTTTCCTCTACCTTTCATTGATCAAGTTCTTGCAACTTGGTAGGAAAATGATATTTTTCTTTCCTAGATGGGTTTAGTGGGTATAACCAGATAAAAATGGCAGTTGAAGATAAAGATAAAACTATGTTTACCTACCCTTGGGGAACTTTTACTTATTGACTACTCCTATTTGAACTCTGTAATGCTACAACAGCTTTCCAAAGAGTAGTCCTAGCAATATTCTCTGACCTTACAAATAATTGTGTTGAAGTATATATGGATGATTTCACCATTCATGGTGGAACTTATAAAAAATATCTTACCAACTTGGAAAGAGTATTGATCAGATGTGAAGATCATCAATTAGCTTTAAGCCATGAGAAATATTTATTGATGATGGATGAAGAAATAGTGTTGGGACACCATATTTCTACAAAAGGCATTCAAATAGATCCAAAGAAGGTTGAAATAATCTCCAACTTACCCATCCCACAAACACAAACTAAAATTAAGAGTTTTTTAGGACATCTTGGTTACTATAGATACTTCATAGATAATTTTAGCCAAAAAGCTCCCCTATGTTTGCCTTGCTTACAAAAGACAATATATTTGAATGGAGTGATAGTTGCCAGTAGGCCTTTGAGACCATCAAAGCTAAACTCGTTACTGCTCTAGTATTGAGAGGACCAAATTGGACTCAACCATTCCATATATACACAGATGCTTCCAATACAACAATAGGAGCAGTCCTTGGATAAAAGGATGAAGAGGATAACATATATGCTATATATTATATTAGCAAAAACATGACACTTGCTGAAAGAAAGTACACCATAACTGAGAGGGAATTTCTAGTTGTAGTCTATGTAATTAACAAATTTAGAGACTACATAATAGGCTACAAGGTATTTGTCTATACAGGCCATTCAACTATTAGATATCTTACCAACAAACCAATTTTAAAAGGTAGAATTATTAGATGGTTGTTACTCTTACAAGAATTTGATGTTAATATTATAGATAAATTAGGGAAGTCTAATATGGTTGTTGATTTCTTGTCAAGAATGAACACTACAGGTGAGGAAGAACCGATGGAAGATAACTTTCTAGATGAACAACTATTTTCTATTTCATCAAAATCTTTGTGGTTTTTTGATATAGCTAATTATCTTGTCATAGGGAAGTTTCCTCTACAATTTTCATAAAAAGAAAAGAAAGTTCTTCTTTTAAATGGATTAACAGAATGCTATTCAAACTTATACTTGACCATGTATTTCACAGGGGTGTGACAAATATTTAAGCTTATGATATCATTAGAGCTTGTCATGATAAACCAAGAGGAGGTCATTACTTAGCTCAAATAACCATACACAAAATCCTAAGAGTAGGATACTATTGGCCTCACCTTCATTAAAAAATAAATAATATATGTCAGACACTATGATGCTTGTCAGAGAATTGGACAACCAACTCTTTCAATAGAGATGCCTTTGTACCCTCATCCTCAATTGGTTTTAGAACTATTTGAGAAATAAAGAATTGATTTTATAGGTCTTGTGGATCCTCCTTCTAGAGGAAAAGAATATCTCATAGCATGTACAGACTATGTGACAAGTGGGTGGAAGTGGAAGTATTAACTCAAGCAAGAGAAGAGATGGTAGCTGATTTCTTATATTTCAAAATCATGCAAAGATTTGGTGCTCCAAGGGAGATAGTCTCAGATCAAGGACCATAGTTCATGTTAGACATGATAAAGCACTTCATGCAAGTATATCAAACTCAACATATAAAAACATCTCCATACCATCCATAGGCTAATGGGTAAGTTGAAGTCACCAATAGAGAACTAGAAACTATTTTAACCAAGGTTGTTAATTCCAGTAGAAAGGATTGGGCAGATAAGGTACTAGAATCTATTTGAGCCTATAATACTAATTGGAAAACAACAACTATATTTTCACCTTATAAATTGGTTTATGGTAAGAATCCTTTATTTTCTATTGAAATTGAATTACAAATGTTAAAAATAGCTATAAAAGTAGGGATTAAATTAAAAGAAATACAGAAAGAAAGACTCTTATAGATTAATCAACTTGATGAGATGAGTATGGAAGCACTATAAATAACTGAATTGGTACGAAATCAAAGAAAAGTTTGGCATGATTCATAGATCAAGCAATGGAAGTTTTAGAAAGGAGATTGGGCACTATTGTTTGATTCCAAATTTTAACAGTTTGAAGGAAAACTACAAATGAGGTGGTTGAGACCTTATCATATTGAGGAGGTATTTGAAAATAGTTATGTTAAGCTAATACCTATTGATGAAATTAGAAGAGCTCTGTTAGTCAATGGACATAGATTGAAGATTTATCAGAAACCTCTTAATAAAGAATAATTTGTTCAAAAGGTAAAAGATCAAGTAGCCTTTCTAGAGGTCTCTGCTTCTTCTAGAGAAACTACTTCAAATCAAGTAGCTATTCTGGAGGACTCTGCTTCTTCCAGAGAACCTGCTCCTTGATGATCCAAAAAAAAAATCAATAGTGAAAACCCTTTTAGGGACATTATTGACAATGCATGCACAAAAAACCAACTTGTTGGTTGGCTATGTATTATAAAAAGGGCTTTGGCTAGAAAACCAGCAATGACTAGCCAAAGGGAAAAAACAAAATATATAAGAAAAAAAAATAGAGAATCTCATCATGTCACTATGATTGATCTTCTCCATGCAATAAAATTTGTTCTTTCAACACCTATTGACTAATCCATGCAAGCTTATTTATATAGGAAAAATGACGAGCCAAGGATAAATCTAAGGTCAAAATTAAGTGAGACAAATATTCTATTTATTTATGTTTAGTTAACTATCTTTGATTTGATTAAGATTTATTCTATCTAGATGACCCAAACTTAAGCCTTCCAAAATAGAATGACATGACACATACCATAATGGATAAACATGCAAACAAAATGGAAAAGGTGTATGTCTACGTCATGATGACTTATGCAACTTTGGTACAATCAATTACATCATCAATAATTATAATGATAGGGATATCATAAAAGGGGTTCTAAATGAAATGATAAATAGTTGTCACTGTCAACGTCACATCATTATTTTATATAATTTGTAATGATTTGACAAAATGTTTGGCACACTCTATAGAAACATGAGGTGTTGAACTATATAAAGTAATAATATCAAATTACAGACTCATGAAGCTATAGAGTTTCACATAAAATATTTCATTTTCATATATCCTCAGTGATTTTTACCTAAAAATTTCAATAGAAGCTAGTTTAAACCCTAATCTGAGTTAAATAAATAAAGTTCTCTATAAATCTGAGTAGAAATGGGATAAAAAATGAGATCAGAGCCAAAGAATGCAGCAAAGCTTCGCAAAGAAAAACCTTCTATGGTAGTGTTTAGAGCAAATGGTTGGCTACCTTTCATTGAAAATTTCGAAGGTTTCGACAAAACAATGGTGAGAGAATTCATCACTAATCTCACCCTTGAGTTTTTAGTTGTTAAAGGCATTTTTATCCCTCTTTCAACTCAAATTATAAGCCAAATCATACAAGTTTTATAAGAGGGAATGAGAGTGATAGGAAAAATTCTATTTAGTGATTTAATTATTTAGTTTAATGGTAATGAGCAGACTAGGACTTCATGTCTAATAGATTCTAAGGAAAAATGAAAAGGGATTCATATAAATTCACTTCCTAAAACTTATGAAGGAAAAAATAGTCTTTTAGGAGGAGATGCCATGAAAATATTAATACACATTAAGCATGGGAGACAAAAGCCTCATTAAAATATTAACCTCCCATCCTCTTATATGGTGCCCTTCAAATTATGACTACAACTCCTAATGTTTCTCTTAGGCACCATGGCCTTATTCACTTAATTATCCAACATCACTTCTTTCAGTAAGGACAAGAGGTTTGGGAGGGATTTAAGAATAGTATAACACAATAAATTCCAAATCTACCTGTATAAGAAACCTCAAATTTACCATAGGACCATTCATCTCCACTTGTTGCATCAGTTAAGAAAACAACTTCAAAGAAGAAATCATAGACTGTAATCTCAAAATAAATCCCTTCTTCTTCAAGAAGAATCACAAGGTCTCAAATCCCTATAGTTTCAAGGTCCCCACAAGAACCTCAGGAAGCTGTATTGTAACCAATTCCCTTGTTAGGAAGAAAAAAATTGAAATGAAAGGTTTCTACAGAACTTGAGAAGACCGAGGGTTTGATGGTTGAAAAGGAAAGACAATTGAGTGTAACTCAGAGAGTGACCAAAAGAAGGAGAAGGTTAATTCTGACAGATGAAGATGAATAAGAGGCTGTAGACATTTTGGATAGTCTTAAAAAGGTATCTCATTTCCCCATACATCAAAGTATCCCTAAAATTGCAGATTTTAAAGAAACTCCTTTCAAAAGGAACTCTCTAATCATAATAGAGGAGCCAATTCCAAGAGAAGAGCTAATCACGACAGAAGAATCAAGTATGGTAGAATAACCACATGTTTCAGTTGAAACTATAATGAATAAAATAAAAATTGTATGCATAAATGAAAAATAAGAGTCATATAATCTAAATGATCTTGTTATGTAGTTAACCTTAAAGCTTTCTCAAGCTTAATCTCTAGAGCAACAACAAACAACTGACATTACTAACTTGATCAGTCAATTGTAGAATATGGATCATCTCAACTCATTGTTGGTACAAAAATTGGACACAGTATCTACCAATCATGCATCAAAAGTTCACATATTAGAAGAAATAATAAAGAAAAATGAAAGTGAACAAATAGACCTCTAGATATATGTATAAAATCTGAAGAAGGAGAATAGGAGATTACAAAATTTGGTAAACTCTTCCAAAGCATCTTCTAATATTTCACCTTCTCCTCTTAAAGTATTTGTTGACTGAAGTTGTCAAACAAATTATCTAGGTATTCCTACCTTGAAAATACTAAATCAAATTGAAAAAGAATATTCCATAATCAAACAAAAAAACAAAGTTGTAACTTTTTCAAACAAAATATTGAAAAATAAAAATAAAAAATTAGAAGCTAAGGTCCAAGATTTAGAAGCAAATTTGCAAAATATATGAAAATTAGGGGAATCTCTTTTAGCATGTAGGAATCCTTCTCCTGCATATAGCTTTTTTTTATTTGAAAAAATTTATAGATGGCAGCTTTTGAGGATCTCTTGTCATCTTCCTTACAAGATTTTACAACCAACAATATTTTTGAAAATTTTCTATAATGCTAAACCTGATCAGCAAGAATTGATTTGTGAGTTTTATTTGCATGATTTGATCATAGGAGACCATGAGCACAATAATTTCTTGATAAACCTTCATGTAGGAGAAGTTTAACTAAGGGCATTGCATTCTACATTCAAAAATCAACTAGCATGGAAAATCAGATTTGAGGAGTATACAAATCATGTTAAGACTACAGGATTATGTATCAAACTAGCCTTTCCTATCCCCAAATTAGTTAGAAAGAATTTTTACTGTGTTTGTTTAAGTGATGAATTTAAAACTCATTATTTACAAGCTTTATATGATTGTGTTATTTCTTTTGACTTGTTTTCAAGACAAAGTTTTGATTCAGTGGTGACTGCAAGTGTGAAAAGGTGGGACCAACTTTTAGTGCCTCTTAGAAGATGAGAGGTCATGTCTCCAAATAACTTAAAATGGAGTATGAGGAGAGCTACGTCAATTTTATAAATCTTAATAGAGGTAATAAACTCTGGGGGAGAAAATAAATGGATTGACATGAGATATAGACCCCCTTTGTTGATCATACCTATTCTAAGATGGCAGAGTTGGGCTCCACAATCAGAGGAGAAATTCAATAGATGAAAATAAATGATTCAATAAAATTAGGGGTTTACAAGCAATTTACACAAGCATATAACATATAAATTTGATGACTATGGTTTAAGTTAGAGTGTGGAAAGGAGATGCCAGAGCTATGAATGCAAATGACTATTTGCAATGGGACTTATGAAAGGTAAAGCCTGGGGGAGATGATGAGCTTATAATATGGCTCATTATTGACATGTTATTTCCCTCAATTCATCTCTCTAAGGATATTATCTTATGCAAATCATAGATTGTTAGATAGATATTACATGGAAAGTATATATTTGTCTTATCTATATTGAACCAAAGACTAAACCTTTACTTTGTCATTAATGTCTAATACATAACATGTTTTAGTGATTTTTATTGTGAAGAATGCTCAAGAAGAAGACACAGGTGATGTATAGTGAAATTTCAATTTTGAAATCCATCCAGTAAAACTATGAACTCACACAGATAGCTTATTTCCATGGACTCTGTAGGCTTGTTTCTATGGACTCCACAAGCGTGTTTCTACGGAATCCATAGGATTATTTCTGCAGACTCCATAGGCTCATTCATACCGACTCTGTAGGGTCAATTCTATGTATTTTTTAAAGAAAAAGATACAAATGGGGAAGTTGGCAGCCAGATAAGATGAGAGAGAATCATTCCAGCTAGATTCAAATGAGGAAAATACTCACCTATTGTTTTTTAGGATTTGCTTTTGATAAATTTGTATATATTTAGATCTTAGGAATATTATAGAATAGTATATCTATTTCATCAGAATAATTAGATCTTTTGGAAATCCAATCTCCTATTTTTGGATGAGTGGATCAACCAAGAAATCCTATCTCTTTGCATCCTATTTTGAGTTGATTATATTAATATAAAATGTAAGACTTTTGTTATTAAAAGGGGGGATAATAAAGGAAAGATACGTACAAGCATATTATAGGTTTTAGATAGATTATAATCATTTTAGTTTTATGAATTATCACTTCAGTTTCTAGCATTGATTAATCTTTGTTCTTGAGTCCACGAGGAGCAAGGGCCCACTCTCCTTAGAACCAGGAACTATGTACAATATTTATGTTATGTTATAATAACTCTTTGTTATAACTAATCAAAATCTTGCTAATTTTTGCATTCATTCATAAAACATCAAAACAAATTCATAGTTAAAAAGACATTTCTTTATTCTAAAGTTATTTCCTTTCTAAGTAAAGTGTGTTTTCTTTTATAGTAAATGTGTGAAGCAAGTTTCATTTTTAAGTTAAACATCTCTATTTACACACAAGCGTAAATAGGAGTGTGATTTTACTTTCAAACAAAAGAGTGGAATCATTTGATTAAATAGTTATATATTTTCCTTTTTAGCAAAAGAGTGAATCAAGTAGTTTGAGACACATTTTTTTCATTAGTCAAAGTTAGAATAGGACCATCAAATACCCCCACAAGAAAACTTCTAGATCTACCATCATACACTTTACTGTAGGTAACTTTGGACACTAGCCCTATTTGATAAGACATCACTTAAATATTGATTAAATGAAGAGTTGAACAACACTCGTCAAGGTATAAGGGATAACTTGTACTTAATATATCCAAGGATGACCTAAAAGTAAATTATAAGGAAATTCTAACAGAGTATCATGGGCTATAGGCCCAATAATAATTAGCAAAAAAATGGTCTCTGAATAGTCTCTTTCCTCATTATCATATATTTTGATTGTGATTATTTATGGATGCATGTATTTGTATGTATATCCCAACCATTGTGTCAATTTCAACAACACTACATTTATCCTTGAACCATTGTCTATAATAATCCACTTGATTTTGTGATGTGTTATAACAACCTCAATATGCAAGGGATTATTATGACTTGGACCAAGGGAAGACATATCTCATTTATCAAAGGTAAGTTATTGGATTGGAGATAGATATCCCATGAGTGTTTGGAATTGGCTAGGGTTAATTTCTTTGAGAATAGTAGAATATTGGAGGAATTCATTTGGTATGATCATGTGAAATTTTGACGTATGCAAGAGATCTATAATATAAATTTGTGTAAACATTTTTCTTAGTTTTTCATGAATACTATATGGTTTCGTAAGAGTAGGGTGAGAAGGTTTGGACTTAACTAGTACAGGGTTTGATTTAGGATTGGAAGGCATAGGGTTCAAATTTAGCTCAGTATTAAAAGAAGGAAAAGGGCCTTTAAGGGTAATTATGAATTTCTTATTTTGATTGCACAATTTCAAGTTGGTGGGGACTTATAATAATTAGAATAATTTGATGGTGGTCCAAGAATAGTAACTTGTGTAAACTGAAGCATAATATAATTAATTAAACTTGGTGTATCCTTACTTGAGGAAGAGGGTGATGATCCTAAAATAGAGGAACCAACACTTCAAGAAGCTTTAGATGGTACATGGGATTTGAATTTAATGGTGGCAAAATGATTACTAGAAATACACCCCAAAATACTATTATAATCATATGGCATAGTATTGTATCCCTGGTTATTGGCTTGGGTATCATGACCCTAATTATGATGAGGTTTATTCTATTTCTGACCTTGTCTTTACTAACATTAGCCCTGACCTTGGTTTAGATTATTCTATTACTATTGTTGGTTGTGCTTGGGAAATGGGTATTTATAAATGCCCATATCCTGATTGGATTTCTATGTTGCTTATTTTACTTCAATCTCTCCACTCTCAATCAGGTTCTCAATGAGATGCTTTAGTTATACACATCGTTAAATGACATGGACAATAACATGATGGAAATTATAGAAATGATCTTCATGATTCTAGTTGTGTTTGGATTGATCTTTAGGAAATGGTTTCAACACAAGCCATATGATTAAATTGGTTACAACCAGCTTCTATAATACTACCTCAATAGGTTCTCCTAAATTGTTGAATGGTTTATATTTGTTGAATCCTCTACATAGAGGAGCTCTCTATAAAGTGGGCAGTGGATTAAGTTGCACATTTTGGGCCGACAGAGCCTACACTATTTGCACATGTTATGAATCTATTACTTCATTACCCACCAGGTTCTTGCGTTTATTAAAAGATGTAGGTTCCTTCATAGAATTATCTTGAATATGTGTTTGAGTCTAATTATATGTTTGAGCCTATGAATATATTTTCACTAAGCCTCTAGTAATAAGTGATTTCTTGATCTACACACCCTTCTCAATGATTTATTTGAATGTGTTGGCACAAGTGAGTTTTAGATTATGGGAAACCTCAAGGTGAAAGGTATGTGTGAAGATGTCAGCTAGCTATTTATCTAGAAAATTATGTTGAAAGCGACCAACTAGTTCTCTCCACCATTCTAGATATGTTGCATAGCTTTCCCCATCTCTTTGTCTTGATTTACATAAGTCAACTTATATCAATTCATGCTCAATGTTATAAGAAAAGTGGTTAATTTTTTTTTAATAAATCATTGAAATATGTCGTTGATCCTTTAGGTAATTTTAGGAGCTAATCTAATGCTTGTCCCCCTAAGCTGTGTGGAAACAAGCATAGTAAATAGATGTTGAAAGCTACTTCCTAGCATACCATGAAGAAGGATTGAATATATTATCTAGGGTCACCCTTCCCTTTATATTTATAAAATTTTGGTGGCTCAAAATGAGGTGGAAAGGGTACCTAAAGAATGATAAAGTTGAATGGATAAGGACATATCTCATTAAACTTGTATTTTTTGATATGATTACATGTTTCAAGCCTCATGAGTATCTCTTTCATTGAATTCCACTCTTGCATATTTGTTGCATTTATTGGTGGAAGGTAGTTTTTATTGAGAAGAATGTACCCCCCTATGTAGTCCTATTAGGGATATAGACCCTTTACCCAAAATTTTGATTTTGGTTAATCTTTGAGTGTGAATAAGATTGGCATTTTTGGTTCAAAGGATTTTGTTGTCGATTCCTAGATACTTGATACTAATTCCTAAGAATTTGTTGTTGTGAAGTATAAGAAATATATTATTTTTGTTGTTGGTTTACCATAGGGCATTGCCATTGATAGTTTGTAATGGGAACTTATGGTTGTAAATGAGAAAATTTTGATAAACTGTTGTGTAAAATACCCACAACTTATGATGGTGATGGGTCTTTAGCAATGTGTTGCTATGAGTGGGTAGGAGTCTCTTGATGGTTAAAGAAAGTGTGCTTCATATAAATTGAAACTTGCTATGAAGTGTCTATGGGTTTTCTCTATTTAGGAGAAGCCATAAGTTCTACATCAGATGTAGGATTGGATAGGTTTTGCTGCATTTATTATAATGGTTGTTGTCACTCCATGAAAGTAGTATTGACTCAAGTTCTAGCCAAAGAAGCCATTAAGTCTATGATAAGTTGATCAGCATACCATTGACTAATTTATTATATTTTGGTCACAAGATCTTGGTCAATTGGGGAAGAGTTCACAAGTGGGTCTTTCCCTTTGCTATAAGAAGTAATTTTTGGTTTTGTGAGATGAGTGAGAGTTTGCTCTAACAGTTGATCCTCTACTAAAACAAGTGTATGTAATTATTCCATTAGGAAATCAAGTGAAAGTCCAGCTCCTTATTCTATCAACCTTAGGAGAGATTCATCTTTATCCTCTATAGGTTGGTGTTCAAAGTAACCTTGTTTAGATCCTACCATAGTTTGGATGTCATAAAACATGATGGGGTGCTCTTCCCCATCATAAAAATTCTCTTCCTTATAATTAGGTTCATAAGAGACCCCACTAAAAGTATACCTTGCATGTTTTGAAAATGATTTTCTATGTTTGTGAAGTATTTCAAATTTTAGATTGTAAAAGTCAATAGGTGTTGAGATTATAAGATTAAATAGAAAAAAGGTGGATTCGGGTCTAGAATCAAAAATTAATGGCATGACACTTCACAATTTATAAGAATAAAAATAAATCCTGAGAATACTTGACCTTGATTGGTCAAAAATGATAATTTAGAGGAAGGTAAAATCACCTTAGAGCTTAGGGTGTAGACTAGCACAAGAAATCCTAAGTTAATATTATGTTAGTACCATGAATATCTGAGGGTGACCATGGTGGGTCATGATCAAAAAAATTAGAAGAAGGCTTGAGTGATCCAAGAAGCTTAAGATGTAGGCTAACATAATTTAAAACCAAAAACAAATGGGTAGCACAACGATGCTTAATAGAAAATAAAGTTGAATGGTTAAATAACTTAGAGCATGACAAAATGAAAGATAAGACAAGTTCAAATAAGAATATAATGAGTATCATATATACAAAGGCTTTCAAACCAAATAAAAAAATCCACCCAAGTTACACAAGCCAAACAAAAAATGTGAATTGCCTAAGCCCAAGTTATAGGCAAGACTCTGGAATAGACCAATCATGTTTTGGGTTATAACTTAAAAAGGTAATATTTAAAATTTGAACCAAAGGACCTTAGATCTCCAAGTTATGAATAGTATAGACCTAAATGGATAGTGTAATGATTCTCTTTTGGAGACACAAGCATAAATGGTTTGATACATTTTTTAACAAGGTATTTTGTTTTGAATTAAATTGACCAGCTTAATACCTTATTATTCAATAAGTGGTGTTTAACATGTGTTTTATTTTGGACGTGTTTTGGTTTTTGTTTTTTTCATGGCACATACGCACAAATAGTTTTAGACTCAAAAAAATTATGCAAGTAAATAATAACAAGAAAACACTGAAGTGTATGTCCTACCCTATAAATTGACAAGGTTGATTTGTACCATTGGATTTCATTGATATACTCTTTTTTGAGAGGAATTAAGTTTTTTAATCCAAAAATTAAAGGTTCATAAAAACTAGGGTTGTTTAGACCCCCTCTTCTCTCAATAAATGGTACAGTGACATGAAACTTTAGGCTACTCACCCTGCACCAATGGTACTCTATGATAAATGGGGTTTGTTTAAAAACTATAATTTTTTATCGATCTATATGGTACCATGTGTATGGTTAACATTTAATAAAAATGTCATTTTTATCCAAGCTAATCAACTTGTTATAATAAGGTCTTGTATTTTTTACAACCATTACATCTATCATATTGCTTAGTGTAGTGTAATGTCTAGATTAGGCCATTGTTCTGAGGTATATATCACCAACAGAGTTAGTTTAATGGCTCAAATTAACATTCTAGTAAGTCACCCTAAATTTATATTCACCACTATGGAGTGGGGTTGGAATGATGATGGGAGATGAAATCCCAAGTCAATAATCCCTTAAATAACTCATGGGGAGGCAATGAACTCCCACCCACAAGCCAAGATATTAAAAAAATAGGACTTTAAAATTTGTTTAGGATCACCCAAGTCACTTGGATCTTAGAGAGTGCCTTTGAGACATTCCTTCTATCCTAGTCTAATTTTGAACAAGGAAATAAACAAAGTAATTTTGGTCACCTAATTTCTCTAAATGGGATGGGGGGAGAGCATATATGCTAAGCTTGGTTTGCCAAAATAAAAACTAACTCAAAAACTTTGAAACTAATTTAACAAAAAAACAATAAAAAATTAAAGACTCTTAAGAGCCCTAAAATACAATGGATATTCATTTTAAGCCCAAAGATCAATCGTGATTGAAGTTTGCCTTTGTTGTTGTTGTAAGTAAACTCTCAAATTGTTTTAATCCTTCAACAATAGAGTTATTAGTAGTCAAGAAAGGGTGTAGTATATAAAAAAGAAAATAAATCTTGTTGTTTTTAACTTGCTAGATTTAGACATAGGGCAACTTCACCATTTTGCAAAGTGATCTTGTTGTTCCACAGAGCGATCATGTTGTTTCATAGAAAGGCAAACATACTATGTGATGGATTTGAAATTATTAGGATGAACTCATTTATTATCAAGATGAGTTCACCATTTTTAATTAATTTTTAAACACAACAAAAAGTTACCTATAATTTTGGTTTCACATGATATTGTTTATTAGTAGTTGACCCTGCTATTCCATAGGTCGATACACTACTTCACAAGTCAATCTCACTGATCTATAATAAACAAATAATGAACATAAAATTACAATAGTCAACCTCACCATTTGTGTTTGTGACATTATTATTTCTCAGGGAGACCTCATCATTCAATAGGTCAATCTCATTGATGCTCAGGATGACGTCAATGATATACATGATAACCTCATTGTTTGGTCCAGAAGATAGAAAATGTATGAAAATTAATAAAATAATGCAAAACATCATAAAAATATGGTTTGAATGCACAATTAGAAGGATAAAAAATCCCTTAAAGGGTATGTGAGATGCGTAGTCCCATAGGGTGTGCCAAAATATAGAGTAAGATTACAAAATAGGTTAGTTTATGTGTTATTAAGGAAAACTAGTAATAATAATAAATAAATTAACATGATAATCCCACTCCCTTGAGGGGAAGTGTCATTTAAAACAAGAAACTAATGAGGAAAACAAGATAAGCAATGGCCTCCTAAAGTGGTTCTCCTTCAAAGATAGTCCATAAACATGTTTATGCCAAAATTTGGTGCTCCAAGTCTTTATCGATGCAGTCGGGCAAGTTCTTCTGACATCTCTTCTATCACCAATGGATTTGTCTCCTTGATTGATCAATTTTGAGGAATTAGTGTAGCTCATATAGTAACATTTTTGCATAGGTTATTTGCACTAAAAACCTTCCCCTTTTATCTATGGTGGTTCATGTAGTTATACTTTTCTAGAAATTTTTAGAATCAATTGTGACCATTCATATTAAGATCAAGATGTGTGGCCAAGGATTAATTCAATTTTAGAGGATAAAAAAATTAATATTTTGGAATAAGGGAGCATTAAGAAGGCATGGGTGGCCTTAAACCTAATATTTGCCTCCATTAATGCTTGGTGCTTGACACCCTTTCCATGATGCCATGGGTGATGTCATGGCCTAGATATTTTGAATTATGAATTTATAATAATAGATATTCAATAATTTTCCATGGATTTTCACTTAAGATCTTAATCTGATTTGATTTGCTTAATGACTTTACTTAGTATTTTGCAATTCTTGGAAATTTGTCACATGTTTAATAAAAATGATTGAAAATGTCGATTTACTTGGTTTCAATTTGATTAGAGTTGAATCAGAGGATGATAACAGTTTTAAATGATGTATTTCTCCATTTAGGGATACATAGGCACAAATAAATAATTGCACATGATGTGTGCAAACAAAATAGAGTGTTTAAATGGTCTAGAATGACAATTTACTTGGTCACAAACTTGACATGAAATTAATTGGAAGAAAATAATGATTGCATAAAATTATTACCTCATTTAGGGATACAGAAACACAAATTAACACCTACACATGATGTGTGTAAATGAATTAGATCATTTCAACAATTTTGGTCCAGATTGTGCATTGTTTTGGAATGCCATTCAAATTTCCAATCTTATCATAATAGTGATAAGAATTGGATGTCTCTGCTTCATTTTTATATTACTTAAAGTATTACTTGGCTTTTTAGATGGTCCCCAAAGGGTAAAAAATATATCAAAGAAGAGATATAGTAATTAGTCTATTCATAAGGGATACATCCCCTATCAAAGAGACCATGGATTCCTTGATGGTGATGTCTAATGGCTTAGCATTGGGATTTAACCCATTGCTTTCATGGAACCCTTTATGGAAAATTTTATTAGGCCTTAATGACACCTACCAATAATTTATATCCCATGTTAGAGTATAGGGATAGTAATAATGTTAGGTGATAAAATCCCAATCACCATACCCTAAAGACTCATGATAATAAAATGACACCTCAATCATGTAGCCTAAAATGAAAAAGAAAGATATTGTCATTCTGATTCACAAGAATACCACTAAGGGCAAGTGAAGAGCATAATACACAAATATATTAGAATAAAGTAAGTGGTAACCTTTGTGTTTCTATGTCATCTTATTGATGGGAGAGAATACACGTGAAGTAACTGCATAACACAATCAAAACAAGACAAATGTGATAAAAATAAAAATAATTAGGAACAAATAAATTTTTAGAACCCAAATTGAACAGTGTGTTCATTTTTAAGCCCTAATAGAAATGTTTTAAAAATAAATGTGATTTTATTTTGGGTATAAAATCCACTTTTTTTATCAAGGTTCTACAAGAAAGTTGTTGTAAGGATTTAATGTGGTCTTTGACAAATAAAACCTATGTAAACAAGTTAGATTTTCAATATGTTCTCTTTAGTTAGAACCTTTCAAGCAAACAAATTATCACTCTTGTAATTTTTATTTTATAAAAAACATATGTATAATGAATCCAAACTAATTTCATAATCTAAAAATTTATGAGAAAACATGTGGTTCTATAAAAATCATAAAAAATGGAGTCTGGATGACCCTAAACGAACCTCCAAAAGTTGGGTGGTTTTTTGTAGGATGATTTCATTTCCATTAGATGATTTTATTGTTCCATTAGATAATTTTTCTGATCCATTATATTCATTCTTTACCAAAAAAAATAAAAATAAAATAAAATAGAAACAATTTTATTGTTCTTCAGTATGATTTCGTTGTTCTCTAAGATGATTTTGTTATTTTGCATACCTATAAAAAATAGTAAAATAGAATAGAAATCATTTAATTGTTCTATGGTATGATTTTATTATTCTATAAAATTATTTCACCATTTTACAAACTTGAAAAATTAGTAAAATAGAATAGAAATGATTTTGTTGTTTGCCTATGTGACTTTGTTGTTTTGTAGTTTGAATTCGTTGTTTTATGTTCTCTAGCTTGATCAAACACAAGAAGGGAAAGGAAAAAAGGTATTTAATTACCTCAAATCCCTCTAGTTCATGCACTTGATATATTTTTTGACACACGTAGACATAACTTTTATGTATATGTATCTATTCATTTAGCACATCATGATTTCATGTAACCTTATAGTGCGCTTGTGTAAGGTGAACATATTTCTAATTTCCATGTGTTTGAAAAACTTATCTATAATATTTTACATCTCTAAATTTTTTATGGTAAACCTCACCAATGACTCATGTGCTAGGAAAACTATGCCAAGATATAAGTTAAAAAATTAATAGAAATGTTAAAATAACATTGTTGTTTTATAAAAGATCTCATTGATCCTAGGTGCATCTATTGGATTAAAGGCACTAAGTGAGCTCAGGGAACAATCAAGGGACTTGTGTCCTCTAATTTTAGGATTACTGTCAAGACAATCTAGGGCAAAATTTTTAGTTTTGGGATCCATTAAATAGCATGCTTAAAATAGATCTCCAAGATATGAAGTGCTACCACTAGAGGTTCAATACTAGTTATCTCACTAACCCAAAAAACTTATACACTTTTAGCTGAATCAATTTAAATGAATTTAATTTTGGGATCTATGTGTTTCACTTCACCATTTATAAAAAGGGGGAAATATTACTCGATAGCATAAAAAACATAAAAGGAGAGAGAGAGAGAGAGAGAGAGAGAGAGAGAGAGAGAGAGAGAGAGAGAGAGAGAGAGAGAGAGAGAGAGAGAGAGAGAGAGAGAGAGAGATTTCTATGTAAATGGTAACACTAATGCTTTGAGTACCAAAACATGCCTAGATAAAGTTACATCACTATATGCTAAGTTTCATGATGGATTGGGCTTTGGTCACATAGGGAAAGAGTCTAAGGGGAAAGGAGAAATTCTTGATTAAGATATCCCTTTTTATGGAGAAATGTTAACAAGCCTATTTTTAAATATACACAGTTCCTAATAGATTCAAAATAAAATTAAAAGAATCAAATAACTTAAGTAGAATAGCAAAATCCCAAACTATTTTAACACATAAACCCTACAAATTATGGTCCTCTGATAATAGTATTGATCCATTTAAATTAAAAATAAAGTGTAAGACATCCATGAAATAGACAAATTTAAATGGAAAAACCAAATTTACATTAATTTAATAGTGTTTATTTATAATAGAGTCAGACCTATATGACGAGAGCCTAAGCCATCATGAAACTTAACATATAGTGGTGTGACTGTAGTTGGGCATGTTTTGGTCCTTAAATCATTAGTGTTGCCATTCACATAGAAAGCTCCCTTGTATGCCTCTCTCTCTCTCTCTCTCTCTCTCTCTCTCTCTCTCTCTCTCTCTCTCTCTCTCTCTCTCTCTCTCTCTCTCTCTCTCTCTCTCTCTCTCTCTCTCTCTCTCTCTCTCTCTCTCTCTCTCTCTCTCATTTTATGTTTTTTATGCTATCAAGTAATCTTTTCCCCATTTTTATAAATAGTGAAGTGAAACATAGTAGAGCCCATAGTTCAATCCATTATAATCAGTTCAACTATAAGTGTATAATTTTTATGGGTTAGTGATAAAATTGGTATTAATAGTGTTAATGTTACATCTATTGGAGATGTATTCAAAGAAGGCTATTTAATGGAGTCAAATACCTACAACTTGTGCCCTATATTATCTTAGCAACAATCCTAAGATGAGAGGGATACAAGTCCCCCTAATTATTCCTCAAGCTTGTTTAGTACCTATAATCCAATAGATACATATGAGATAAATGAAATCATAGACATAATAATAGTTATAAATAGAAGGAAGGCCCCATTTCTCAATGTCTAAAAAATATTTAAGCTATTGGCCAACCTAAGAGTAACCAAGAGCCTATTATGTAGATCATTAGATCTCTAGTTAGTCTTGGAAAACTTATAATACCCTTTTTTTAAAACCATAGACCTAGAATTTGTAGAATAATTCCAATACCTTTGGTCACACCTACTTAATCATCCTCTCATTTGGCCCCTAACCAACCTCCACTTATGGCTGCACCTATGGCATGACTAGTTGGGTTTGCCATTGACATTCTTAGGGTTTTACATGACCTACCTAGGAACTCGAAAAGGTATCTTCCAAGATTTACACCAAGGGTAGGGCATATTGCATAAGAATATGTAACCTCATATAAAACTACTAACATGATTTTGAATGTTGAACATGTGGATGTTGCCTATAGGATTTTCTTGTTCACCTTGATGGACATGGAATGTGATTGGTTCTTAAATTTTCCTAAAAGTTAAATTACAAGTTGAGACTAATTTAACAATACATTCATCTCTCAGTTTACGCAAGTCACTAATCCAAGTGTGGTGTACCAGTAGTTTTCATACATAAAGAGAGAACCAAATGAGCCTATAAGGAATTTTAATGCTAGGTTCCAAAAGATGTATATTTGAATCATTATGTTTTATAGACCAGATACCCAACTAGTCCTTGAAATGTGCAAGAATGAGTTAGACCCTTAGACTGTTATGTTCCTATGTAAAGATCTTTTAATGGTAGATTTACCCCTAGATTATGTTGAGGCCATTAAATTAGATAGGTAATTCAACCCTTAGAGTCTGTTTACACCAACCATCCCACATTTTCTTCCAAACCTACCTAAGTTGAACCCCCTCTTTACCACTAACTATAATGTGCCCATGACACAACCCATCTTAGTGATCAGTCATTTTCCCTTGAAGCAAACTACCCCTAACTAGCACTTGGGCTTCCTTAGACCAATTAATAATAAATAAGCTCCTCAAGACTATAGTCAAACACTAGTTCCTATCATGAATAATGTCCAAAACATGCCCCAATAATCCATCAAGATATTCATTTTGATTTTTGGAATTTCTAGTTTTAGAAATTCATTAATTTCAAATAGATTAATTAACTAAGAATTTAATCTGGTTTAATTAAATAATTGATTCTAATTAGCATTTTTGTTTTTTAAAGATTTGATTTAAGTGTGCAAGTTCCCCACTTAATAGGTCTATAGGCCAATTGATAATTATGATGTTGTAAGGTGATTGGGGATGAATCCATGAGAGGTTATTGTTGCATAGGGTAGGATACCCTAATTATGGATGTCTCAATATGATTCTAAGCTTTGATGAATGATGTGAAATTAGATTTGGAATGTTTAATTATTCTTAAGCTTAATTTTTAATGGTTGGTAGGAATCTGTCTAAAGTCCAATTGAAGGCCAATTATGGCTAAATTTAGGTGTCTATAGTTTGCCCCTATTTGGAAAGATGTTGCAAGCTATAGGCATAATAACATATCATTAAAGAATGAAAAAGGCATGTATGCCTAATATAATATAATGATTGAAGAATAAGTTCCAAACAATGTTTGGGAAGCCTATAATGATGCCCCTTGAGGGAGTGGCCGTCACATATGATTGATGGACGGTCCCTCGAAAAAAAGTAAGAAGAATAAAATTAACCCATGGGTGAGATTAATACAATATAGATAATGCTTACATGTATTAATTTAAAAAATTACTAATTTTCCCAAAGGTGGTTATAATCAGTAACAAAGGATGAGACACTGATTTTCCCGAATGCAGTTATAATCAGTGGCATAGGCATATGCCCTAGTTATGGTGATTGAGTCAAAATAATGATTTTCTTAGAGGCAATTATAATCATTAAGATGAACTAGATTG